>JAXQQM020066577.1:0-66984 GCA_034641835.2 Pinus albicaulis | reverse complement strand
GGTTTTAATATCAAACCATGTGGCTACCTGATTCGGGATTGGATGTGGTTGATTGACAAAATCAGGAGGCGGATCTTCAGATGGACACCTCGGTGGTTGTCCATGGGCGGTAGGCTTATCATGATCCAAGCTGTACTCTCGCAGATGATGGTATATTGGGGACACTTATATTACCTGCCAGACGGTATTATTAGAATGATAAACTCCATCATTGCAAATTTTCTATGGGGTGATGCACAGCTATCACACAAAATACATTTATGCAAACTTGAGCGTCTTTGCCGGCCAAAGGAACATGATGGCTAGGGTATCCTCAATACAAGGTGTTTCAACAAGGCACTGCTTATTAAGTCATTCTGGAGGGCTATTCTTGGGAATGGCATATGGAATGATATTATCAAATGTAAATACATAGTTGGGGATATATTACATCAGATTCTGTGCACGCAATTCTCTCACCCACGGTTCATATCTATCATTTGGCGCAGTTTCAAGAAGGTTTTGAGTCATGCGGCGGACAGACTGGCATGACGTTTTGGGGATGGGGGCCGTATTCCAATATCATTCAAGAAATTAATTGGTTTTCCCTCTCAGGATGGTCCCTCTCCGCAGCTCGTTCATAGGCTTGCTCACAGGGGTATAATCTTCCTTGCACAGACAATTCGTGAATGGTCATATAGTGCTCCTATATTTAAAAATGCTCTTCAGTTGGATCTGCTGGAGCCGGAGGCAACGGAATGGGAGATGTTCAGAGATGCCTTACGGGCTGCGGGTTTCTGTTTGGAACCTGGGGGTGATTCCATTGTATGGGACGGCTCAACAAACGTGGGAGTGCCCATTGTCAAAGACATATATAGAGTACTTAATCTTATTTCTTATCAGGGTCAAATATCTAACTCCTTTTCTGTTTTTTGGAGACGTAAGATTCCCACAAAGATTGTGCTCTTTGGATGGTTGGTTTGGAAAGACAAAATCCTCACTGGACATAATTTGATTAAGAGAGGATTTTCTGGCCCATTTAGATGTCAGATATGTTGTTCGGATTTTGAATCTGCCACACATTTGTTCTTTAGATGTCCAAATATTAAGTATCTGTGGTGGCTCTTCTCTGTACATTTCATGGGTCCAACATGGTCTCCAAATGATTTTATTTTTGTGGTTAAGGAGTGGGACAGCCTAAAAGGAAAATTCAGAACCTTGCCTTTCTTTTTCATATGGGAGGTTTGGTTGGGTAGGAACAAATTGATATTTGAAAATGTTCCTTTTCAGATTCCTTATATTTATTCTGCTATATTAAAATGGATGGAGGATCGCCCCTCATCGGTGGTGTCAATCACGGATTGTTCCATCCGCATCTGGCCACATGAGATTGCTTTCCCGACTGTTTTCTTTGATGGTGCTTGCGTGGAAGGGGTTATGGGTTGTGGGGCGTGGATCAAGATATCTCAGAGGGAATGGATCCATATACACTGGAATGGGGGTCATGGTACAAATAATAAAGCTGAGATTATTGCACTTTGGGGAGGTCTTCGTCTTGCAATCTACTTACAGCTTCAGGATATACACATTTATGGGGATTCTCAGATTGTTATTGGATGGATCACTAATTCTGCTACTATGAATCGTCCTGAGCTTCTGGGATGGGTTCATAGAACTCGTCGTTTATGGTCCATTCTCAACAGGCCTCCCATAAGCCATATTTATCGGGAAAACAATACCAGAGCTGACGGGCTTTCAAAAAGAGGCTTAAATTCTGAGTTTGGGAACATGCACATCCAACTATTCAGGGATGGTCTTCCTTTTTGGCTTACTACTATATCAATTCCATAATTATATTGTATTTTGATTTTGGTTATGACAGTTTTTGTTTGTTCCAAGTTTTTATGCACACAATCTATCATACACCACCTGATCAGATACATGGGGCTAACAGCAGAACAAGTGAACCAAAGCAACAACTGTACCTCACACCGAATTCTCAAGCGTGCCTGTCATATAATATATTTCTCGAGCGAGCCTGTTTTCTTTGTCGACAAGGGTATCGGCTAGTATTTTTTCACAAGCGAGCCAGGCATAACAAGACAAGCGAGCCTGACAAATTTTTAACAAGCGAGCCGGACGTGTTTATCTCAAGCGAGCCAGAGATATATATAACAAGCGAGCCGGATTGACAACAAAAAACAAGCGAGCCTGGTTCAAATATGCATGTATGTCGAACAATTCAACACAAGCGAGCCCGTTCTCCTCTATTTATGATAGAGTCATGGGCACTAATTGCTCTTCCTATATAGATGCCTCTTTCAATTATCTACAGTTTCTGACTAAAGATTTTGTATAGAATATCTTTTGACTGGTCAGTACTGGGATGAATCAGATTTCTTTACTCAGCTGTGGCTCTTCTAATTTTATATCTCTTCTGCCACACACAAATTTTTGCCATACCATGAATTACGTTTATCTTCAATTGAGTTCACTGTCCATTCTTATCTTTTCTATCTATCATGCTTGCATCTATGCTAAGCGTATCTGTATGAGATTTATTTTGTCCTGAAATGTGGCGGCCATTCTTATACACGCTGCTCTTTCTCTCTATTAGGAGTATTTTCTATTGGCCATTATATGTATGCTTTTCTCGCTGTTGTTTATACGGCTTGAGAATATTATGACTATGTACTGCTTAACGTTTTTTTCCTCTGAAAAAAAAAGAAGCTAAATCTCGGTGGTAAAGTATGTGAGAGTTTACTTTTGTTGTGAATTTGATTTTACCGTTTAGATCTATGCGCTTGTGTGACCGGTGCGTGTGAGAAAGGCCACCTGGAGAAGGATAAATCCGTTGTACGCTGACTCTGTTGCATCTAAAGTAGAGTTTCCTTCCACTCAGAGACTTTTAAGCTGCTGCGTCAGAATGCTTTGAAATTTTTTTGATCGTTGTGCGTCGCGGGTTTTGTATGAATCGACGCTCCTATGTTTTTTGCGATTGTTGACTCTGAGCTGTGACCGGATGAATGTGCTGAGAGTTGTTACAATATTTTTTTATCATCGTTTGACCGACAGAATTAAGTTTGGTAGAATAAAATGGGCTCCAATCACTGCGAACGATGTTTATACCTCACCCTCTTTCATCGAGTGCGTTGAGACATGGATCGGAGTGGAGCTACGTACTGTCAGGGCTGAGGGAAATCACCATCGAGAGAAATAACATCATGTTTGTTTTATGTTGTGTGTATAACTGCGTGTGGAAAGAATTGTTGTGCTGAGTGTCAAAAATTCGGGTCTCTTCTTTGCCCTTTTCCACAGCCCAAAGTCACGCTGGTATTGACTAGTGCTTCATCATGAAATGCTCATTCGATCATCACTACTGGAAAATAAAAAGAAATCTATTAAGATTGGCATCAGTCTGCGCGTGGGGCCCTGTCAGAGGAACTAGGAAATCTCTCTTCTAAGATGGTTTTTAACATCAGCCATAATCAACTGACTTGTCTTCCAGCTGCAGTTGGCCGGCTTACCATTGTCAAACTGTTAGATGTCTCTTTCAATTCATTAAGCGAAATCCCTGAAGAGATTGGTTCGGCTACTGCACTAGTCAAATTGAACTGTAAGAGCAATAAACTAACAGCCCTACGTAGCAGTCTTGGGAAATGTTCAGAGCTAACATAACTGAAGGCATCGAGCAACAACCTCACAACATTACCAGATGAATTGATGCTCTGTATAAAGTTGATGAACTTGGATCTAGGGAATAATAATATCACAGTATTGCCTGACCATTTGCTGAGCTCTTGCACCATAGGGCAGCAGCACGTTTGAAACCGCTGGCTATTTTTTTTAGAGTTTTGTTCTGTTCTACTGTGCAGAATATTGTTGTTATGGCCATGAGATTGTTCATTTCTTTTGATGTGTAAACTTTGTATGCTTGTACGTGAGATTGTTGAAATGTAGAACCAATTAATTAATGAATGGAGGAATATAATTAAATGAGTGGTTTTCAATGTTCGTTGGTGCTGAGAGAACGCATGGTTAAGTTAACTGTGTGAATTTTTTATATACTGATGTATTTTTTTGTGCTTAGAGCTTTAAGGGCATTAGTCACGAGTTAGGTTATGAGATCCATGTGTGTAGAAAAAGGTCAGTTGCATAATTGACTATTGAATATGTCCAGTACTCGAACAACTCACTTATAGATGGGTGTTTTTTTGTTCATAGTGGTCCAGTATGATCAGTTTAATAGATGGGTGTTTGTTTGTTCATAGTGGTCCAGTATGATCATTTTAATAGATGGGTGTTTGTTTGTTCAGAGGGTGGTCGAGTACTTAGATTTTCTTTGTGAAGGTAGAAAAGTGTCAATTATACAAAGTTCATCAAAGATGATTAACGCTGTTATGTCTTAAATGAGTTGAATGGGAATCTTGAAATTGTGGTGGTGAAAAGACCAAGAGACTTCTGAGTAGGACAAGTGTCCAGGAATATGTGAATTGTTATTTGTCATTTTTGTATTAATCTTTGTAATGATGTAAATGTAAGCATTATAGGGGCTATTTAGAAATAATGCTTACATTAGTAAATAGGCAGGATTGGGTTGTTGGTTGTGAGTTTTGTTGAGAGATTTTCTCAACAATATTCTCCTTGTTTGGAATATGTTGGATTTCATGAGCACTATTTATATGGCTTGTAATTTAGCTTTGTAAGTAATATACTAATTATTTTTGTGTTTGATCTGTTATGCTCTATAGACGATATGCACAACCACGTTAGTAAAACAATTATAAGGTATATAGTAAGATTTATATTAATTAATATTATATAATTATAATAATTATATAAGTAATTATTGGATCGGAGGATAGGAGTTTCATGCTCTGCTAGGGTTTTGAGAAGTTGGTGGGGGGTTTCTTGGTTTTTTCTGCGTGTTGCAGTAAACTCTAGTGGCCAGAAGGGCTCACCTTGCAGAGCTCTTCAGGTGGGGGTCAATCTTGACCAGTCAAATGAGAAGAGGGGCCAATGGGGCCCCGTCATTCAAACAAATGGTTCTGGATAGGGGTAAAGGTCCTAGTGAAGGCATGCAAATTGTAGGCTTGGAAGCTGTAGGAAAGAAGCAAAAGGATGGCGCAGTCTCCAAGGAGGCACAAATTCAAAGGCCCAGAGGAGGAATTAAAATAAAAGAAGAACGAGAAAAGGTAGGACCCCCTCCCGAGGGGGATTCCCCCAAGATGATAGCAGAGCACAAGGCTACAACAGAAAATCAAGCGCAATCCCAAGATGGCTCAGAACCATCAGGATCTGGTACTAGAGGCCAAAAACCGAAGGAGAATGGACACTGCAAATCAAAAACTTCGGAAATTCTTCGGGTTATAATCACAGATCCAGAAATGCAAGAATATCGAGATCACATGTCTATATATGCTCTCATCCGCAAATTTATGGGCTTTTGGCCCACAGAAAAAGCCCGATGTCAATGGATCAAACAACAATGGAAACCCCGAGGAGATGTCCAACTCCACCGAGGCGCTAAGGGGTTTTTCAAGGTGGTTTTTACAAATCTAGAAGATAGAGACCGTATTTTTTATGGAGGCCCCTACTTCTATGCCTCGCCAAGACTTTACATGAGGCTGTGGAAACCCAACTTTGCTCCAGAAAAGGAGACCTTCACCAATGTGCCGGTATGGATCCGCCTCTTCTCACTACCCATAGACTATTGGAGACCCTCGGTGCTCGAACAAATTGGTAACAAACTGGGAAAGTTTGTCCAAGCTTTGGAAGCAACCCTGCAAAAAAGGTATACCTCTTGTGCTAGAATTTGTGTTCAAATGGATGTATCGGGAGCACTACATGAAGGTTTATGGCTAGAATTTTGAGATGAAGTTTTATTTCAAGCCATAGATTATAAAAAGATCCCCTTTAGATGTCATAGATTCTATGAACATGGACACCTTTTCAGGGAAGTTCCTCTCAATAAACAACAAGAAAAGAGTAAAGAAGGGATGCCAAAAGACAAAGAAGGTTTCGTCCGTCCCATAGGGAGACATAGATCTAACAGACGAAACCAGACCAAAGTTGGGTCATCCAATAAAGGGAACGACAATTCCTTCGTAGCTCTAGGCAAGATATATGTACCAGAAGAAGATTCAATCCCTTTGGAAACACAACTGGATGTAGTGGGAGCTACTCAGCAGGAGACCCTAAGCTCTTGAATGCGTACCATGGAAAAGACCCCTGAAGGAGCCGAGCAAGTTGGTGATGTAGAAGGAGATGCAGAAATGACAATGAGTGAAGCATGCATAGAGGACCTAGAAATTAGGGACATTCTGGACAGGGAAGGCATGGACCTGGTCAACATGGTGGAAAAATGGAAATAAATTGGAGTGCAACATATCCCAAAAGAGAAAATTGACAGGGTAAATTTCCTATTCCTGGCTCAACAGGAGGCAAAGACTAAGGGTTAGAAAAGGGGACATGGTGAGACTAAAGGTTTGGGAATAAAATTCCAAGGCTTGCAATAGACGGAACCGAAGGCCAAACCACAACGCAAAAGGGGTCGAAGATCAAACAATGAGGCTCTGCAGGAATTAGGAAAAAGGTTGTTGAGCTCAGGTAAGATGAAAGCCCTAGAGGCTTTTACCTCTTCCTCTTAACCTTTAAAGTTTATAATGAAGATATTATCTTGGAATGTTAGGGGGCTAAATAGCCTTAGGAAATATAGACTTCTAAAGAAGAAAGTCAAAAAAGAAAACCCATTTATGATCTTTCTACAAGAAACAAAATGTTCAAGTCAAAAGATGAAGGAAGTGAGTAGGAAAATTGGTAGGCGAATGGAGTGTCTAGAAGTAGAAGGTAATGGAAGTGAAGGAGGGCTGGAAACATTATGGAACTCACAATCACTCCCCTTAATAAGTGCAGAAGCAACAAGATTTTTTGTGTCTTTAGAGTTGCAAATTATAGGGGAACAAGGCACATACCTCTACACCAATGTTTATGGCCCTCAAAGATTGGAGGATAAGCTAAGACTATTAGAAAACCTATCCCAGTTGCAAAACAGGCACATTGGAGTCAGAGGAATCTATGGAGGCGATTTCAATATGATCATCTCGCTAGAGGATAAAAAAGGCGAACTGAGGAAGTTAAACCGGGATGTAGAGGCCTTCAGAAACTTCATCAGGACGGCTAAGCTAGTCGACATCTATATGAAGAGTGGGCTGTACACTTGGAATAACAAACGCGAAGGTGATAGGAAAATCATGTCTCAGGTAGACCGCTTTCTTATATCAGAGGACATCATCATGGCAGGAGTTATAGTGGAGAAAGATACTATCCCCAGTGGGGGTTCAGATCATTGGCCCATCACCCTGGATGCTGCAATTCTGGGCACTCCTAAAATCAGCCTTTTAAGTTCAAAAAGTTCTGGTTGGACCACCCAGATTTTAAATCAAAGATTAAACAGTGGTGGTAGGAGCCCATTATGATCAGAGGAACTAATATGTTTCGTCTTCACGCAAGGTTGAGACATATCAAAGCATGAATTCAGACCTGGAATCAGGAGGTTTTTGGAAACATTTTCAGAGAGAAGTCAACCTTGGAGGACAAATTAGAAAAACTGCATAAGGAATGGATGGGTGAGGGTGTATCTCAGGCCACCAAACTTCAATAGAAAGATCTCATGAAAATATGGGAAGAGAGGTGTCAGCAAGAGGAAGTCCTATGGAGACAGAAATCTCGAGTTTAGTGGCTGAAGGAAGGAGAAAAGAATACTAAATTTTTCCATAAATCAGCCATTCACCACAGAAGGACTAATAGGATCATTTGATTAAAGGATGATCAAGGGACTTCTTTTAAATCCCATGGGGATATTTCAAACCTCTTGGTTAATCACTTTGCTCAAATAGCCGAGGAGCCAGCTATTGATAGGGAAGAGGCCATTGAGGAAGTGGTCACCTTCATCCCTAGGATCCTAACAGAGGAGCACAACAGAAATCTGGATCGCCCCATCTCCAAGGCAGAGGTGGAGGAGGCAATACAAGAAATGCCAAATGGTAAATCGCCTGGCCCAAATGGCTTCACCATCGATTTTTTCAAAGCATGTTGGGACACGGTGCACAATGATATTTGGGAGGTGGTCGAAGACTCCCGTAAAACCTCCTCTATCCTAAAATCCCTCAATTTGACGTTTATTGCCCTGATTCCTAAGGAAGCGGAGGCCTGCACGCCAGCAAAATTTCGTCTTATAGCCCTATGCAATGTCCTTTATAAAATCGTCTCTAAGGTGATGGCTAATAGATTAAAGACTATCCTTTCACTGATCATCTCAGAAGAGCAATCGAGTTTTGTTGAAGGAAGACAGATAATGGATAATATCCTTTTGGTGCATGAGATGATTCACTCCTTACAATCCCAGATAAAAAATGGAATGATAATCCAGCTGGATCTATCGAAAGCATATGACAAAGTCAGTTAGAGATACATGGAGGCAGTGCTGGCAGTGTTTGGGTTTGGACAAAGATGGATCAGTTGGGTGATGGCTCTGGTTAAATCCCCAATTTTCTTGCTCTTGGTTAATGGAGCCCCTACAGACCCCTTCTACCCCTCAAGGGGCATCAGACAAGGTGACCCGATATCACCTTTTCTTTTTTTCATTCTCTTGGAAGGCTTAAGTCAAATCATCAAAGCGACTAAGGCTAGAGCTGGCATAGTTGGTCTCCAACCTCACCAAGCAAGTCCGATGACTACTCATCAACAATTCGTAGACGATACGATGCTCCATGGGATCCCTACTATCAAAGAAGCATGGGGGTTTAAGGCCATACTGGACCTCTTTGGTCGAGCCTCAGGTATGGACTTCAATTATGAAAAATCAATGATTTTTTCCTTTAATACGCACATTGCCCTACAGAGGCACCTTACAGCCATTCTCAGATTCCAAAGTAGAAACCTCCCGTCCAAATACGTGGGGATTCCTCTAACATATAAGCCTTGGCAAAAGATACACAGGGAAAAACTCCTCTCTTCCCTTGAAGATAGAGGAAATTATTGGACGAACCATGCTCTGAACTTCATGGGTCAACTGGTGATGACAAAGGCAGTGCTTCAAGCCATCCCGCATTACATGCTCTCCATTTTTCAAGCACCGAAGGGTATCCTCCAAAGAATTAGAGATATCCAAAGGAAGTTCCTATGGTCCGGTAAAGTTGAGAATAAGAAATCGACCCTTGTGGCTTGGAAGAAAGTATGTAAACCAAAGATCCTGGGTGGCCTCAGACTCCAAGACCTAGATTCAGTTACTAAGGCTTGCAGGGCCAAGCTCTGGTGGAGATGGCTTAAGGAAACTACCACCCCATGGGCAGTTCTCTGGAAAGCCAAATATGCGGAGGATTGGAGACCCCCTAAACTAGTCAGACTGACAGGGAACATCAAAGGCTCCCTTATTTGGAACTTAGCTTGGGCAAATAGAGATATCATCCAGGAGCATAGCTTCTGGGAAATAAGGAATGGCCGAACTGTTTTCTTCTAAGAAGATGCATGACAAAAAATGCTTAAATTGGGGAGCCCTGAGTACCAATTAGTGCAGCAGATTTTTCAAAGGCTGGGTAGAATGAATGTATATCAATATTGGCTCACAGATCCTCCGGACCCTCAGTGGCGCCATTGGTCTTTGGACCTTCCCTCTCAGGATGAAGGGGTCCTAAACCAGTTGAATTCTATGTGACGCTAGTGGAGAAAAGAAAGGTGTGAAACTCGCAGGAGGCAGATCAAATCTGGTGGGGAAGAATGGCAAGAGGGGAATTCAACCTCAAAGAGGCTAGACACTATTTGGAAAACAGGGAATTAGAGGAAAAATTTCACTGGCATGATAATGCATGAGACTCCATCTTCTGGCCCAAAATCAAAACTTTCCTTTGGCTCCTAATGCATAGAAAAATCCTGACATGGGAAAACTTGTTAAGAAAAGGGTTCAGGGCCCATCGCACTACTGTCTGTGTGAAGCAGAGGAGGAGACGATGAACCACCTCCTGAGTTCCTATAAATGGAAAACTAGTCTATGGGATTGGATGGTAGAGATTTTTCGCCAAACAGTTAGGAATAGAGAGTCCATCCAAGACACAATATCTAGATGGAGAGTTCAGTATGCCAAACATGCAACAGTTAACCTATTATGGCGTCTAGGCCCTAGTTTCCTCGTCTGAACGGTGTGGAAAGAAAGAAACAGAAGAATCTTCCAAAATGAGGGGCACCAACTCGACCAACTTAAAATTGAGATCTTGAAAAACATGATAGAAACAGCTCTTACGAAGGTGAAAGGGGATCAGACTGAAATGCCATCGGCAGGAGAGCAACGCATACTGGAGATGTTCGGTCTTGGAGGCAAGAGTTTCCCGGGTCTGTCTACCCGGCCTCCTGAGCCTTTCCCCTCTCACCAAAGTTGGTAACTCCCCCTCCTAGGGTTCTGGAAGTTAAACTTCGATGGTGTGTCGAGGGGTAATCCAGGCTTGGCAGGATATGGAGGGGTTATCACAGATGAAAAAGGTGTGATTGTGCATATCTATGGCCACTTGCTGGGAGAAGCAACAAACAATGAAGCGAAATTTTCAACGCTAGAGCAAGGACTGAGGATTTTGGTCAGTCTGAATAGCGGTAACACCATAGTTGAAGGGGATTCGAGGTTGGCAATCAATGAAGCAAAACATCTTTAGAATGGGGAAAAGCCGAGAAAGGTAACGAAACATTGGTGCCTCTCCCAGGTCACGACACTCATCCTTACCCACATTTCTATGTTGAGAGGTATAGTGTTTCAAGATGTCCGCCGCTCAGCTAACTCCTTGGCGGACACGTTGACTAATCATGCGGTGGACCATCCGAAGGAAAATCTCGATGCTAGCTGGCAGGATAAGCCTTTGAAAGGAGTACGAGTAAGTGGCCATCAAGGATCTTTGTGGGCTAGCAGGTGGAGAGGCCAGCTCCCACGAGACTGAGCAATAAGGTAGAATGTGCTACCCCAAGTTATTTAAGCCAAAGTACAGGTACCAGAGCCCTATGTCCTGTGGGAGGCGTGTGAGGAGGCCGAAGAGTAATAGCAGGCACAAGGTCTGGTACACCATTACTAGCAATCCTGCAAATTGTCATTTGGTAATTATGAGAAATTGCGGCAATCCCACTAAGGATAATCGCTCGGGGATGGGAAATCACTATCAAATTATGATCATAGCAAGGATTGGCAGTAGGCTTGATCACTGCAGGTGGGTGACTACGCACACCAGTGTTCGTACCCTGCGCCTCTACAATATAAATACAGGGTAGGGTCATCAAAATGAAGGCACAAACAATTTGCAGAGGGATTCAGATCTTAGTACCTATTCTTTTTTTCTCATCACCCTTAGTAGTAAGTTTGAGAAGAAGGGGTGGTGGGATAGTATGGCTAGGCGCTCCCTTTGCCACTCCAGAGCGGAATCTGAAGTTCAGGAGGCGGCAGAGGGCTATAATAGGTCAGTCTCTTATAAAGGTAAAAAGAAAGTGGAGGCCTTGCAGGGTGAAGTTTCTAAAGTAAGAAATAAAATGGACGACAAGTCCATTCAAGAGGAAGTGGACTGGATTATTGACCCCGGCACCCCAGCCACTAGAGCTACTCAATTCCTACGGACCCAGGCTATGGCCTGGCACATGAAAACCATGCTGGCCAAATCTATGAACCTGCAGGAGGCCTCCACCCGGGAAACTTTCCAGGCAAGTAGTATAGGGTCTGCTAGGAATTCGACCTGCTTGGATAGTTTGGAAGGGGCTCTGAGGTCCTTGGTAGAGGTAATGAAGGCACAGTCATGGAGACTCGAGGGTTTTATGCAACTATTCGAGACCTACTTGAAGTATGTGGCAAATGTGTCTATCCAACTGCCGGATGAGACCCACAAGACAACTGTTAGTTGCTGATTCAAACCCCAGAATACTCATGTTCAATAGGAGATTGTTGGTCCGAGTGTTACTGATAAAAAGGAGGATGCGACTGTCGGGTAAAAGGATTAACTTACTGCGTTTTTTTCGCAATGAACATGTATTGTTGGTTTCCTTTTTTTTGTGTTTGTGGCCTATGTCACTAGATGGCTAGTAGCAAATGGCCTCCTACCTAGGGGAGGACCAACTTTTGTAGTAAACAGTTGCGGCCTTGTAAGCCCTTAGAGGCTAGGCAAAGTGTTTTCTTTACTGTTTTAAGGTTATGTCCCTCGTTATGTTTGGCTGACAGGGGTTTCCTTTTGAACTGTAATCAACATAACCTTTTTGTAAAACTATGTATAATATTTACTCATTAATACAACTGTTGATTTGCAGAAAATAAATAAATAAATAAATAAAATTATATAAGTAATTATTAGATGTTATAATATTAGGTTTTATTTTAATATTTTGTTTTAGTATTGGGGTTTTATTATTAGGGTTTTAGTATAGGTTTTATTATTAGTAAGCTTATTAAATATTTAATTTAGTGAGTAAGTTTCAATTAATATTGAAAACTTAGAAAACTAAAAATCACTAGGAACATAGATGTGTACATGTTAATGTTAATATTATTAAAAATTTAATATTAATATCAATATTAATATTACTTAATATAAATATAATAATTATATAAATAATAATTAAGTTTAATATTGAGATATAAAATATTGAGATTTAATATTAAGCTTTTAGTATTGGATTTTAATATTAATTTTTAATATTAAGATTTTAATAATAGTTTTTATTATTAATTTTAATATAGCATTTAAATATCGAGTTTGAGTTTTATTATTATATTGCATGGAGTGAAATTACCCAATATCTTAATAAAACTATAGAAAACCAATATCCATGTTTATATAAACTAGCA
This sequence comes from Pinus albicaulis, assembly GCA_034641835.2. Lineage (NCBI taxonomy): Eukaryota > Viridiplantae > Streptophyta > Pinopsida > Pinales > Pinaceae > Pinus > Pinus albicaulis. The sequence goes on along the minus strand of JAXQQM020066577.1, from coordinate 54,143 downwards.
ATTGCACCATCACCAAATGTTGCAAAGGAAACGCCGTAAGATTCTTAAAGAAATCCAATAGTTGTAGTGATTTTGGTCAATTTTAATAAAGGCTCTAGATATGATCAGTGAACAATATTTCAAAGTGGGATATGATCAGTACATTGAATCGATGCAGTGAAGAAAATGTCAAAGCGGGAAATGATCAGTGCATTGAATCCGTGGGAAAATTTTGAGTGACAATTCTCTCTATGGCTTGCTATATACTTCTTTTTCAAATATGAAAACAATACAAGGAGAAGTGCCTTGAGTGGCCAGTTTGCAGCTTCCCAAGTCAAAATGAGGACATGGGTACTTTATATAAATAAATCAAAGGTCTATCCCAAAATTAAGTTAAAAAAACAATTTGAAAAAAGAATTTAATGAAACATATTTGAAAAGAACATGATTCGAATTTGAAAATATGGTGAGTGTTTGAATAGATCTAGCACTTGATTTTCAATTTTATTCAGCCCCCACTTTAAGATGGGTACAGTTTGACATAGTTCAGCATGCCTTCACAACAGTGAAGATATTCCAACTGTGTTCATATTTGTCACTAATCCTAAACTTAAAGATTCAGATGGCTTTAAACAGTTTAACTAATCACTTTAATTACAGTTCTCAGACCTAAACCGTTTAACTAATCACTTTAATAATTTAATTACAGTTCTCAGACCCTCTCCTTTAATCATGTGATCAATGCTTTGTTGATATCAGCAAAAGAAACCTCGTCTGTAATAAATTTATCTAGTTCAAGCTCCTGAAAATTTAACAATCAAGGAAAGAAAGATTAAAACCGTAATTATAACCCTAATTAGATATGACCAGCACAGATTGCTCCTGTTATAGTAGGTACAAATCAAAAAAATTAGTTAGGAAAGATCACCATATAGTATTATCTAGAATTATGGTTTGAATAAGCTGTTGCAATTATGTTATGAAGTCTTACCCCATTCAAATACATCTCTACAAGGCCTGCCAAATCAGTACGAGGCTTATAGCTTCCAAAGAAGGTTCGTTTCAATGTTTTCTCGCTCAGAAAGTTTACAGGATTCGTTTTAAAGACTGCATCTGAATTAGGGACCCCTATTAAAACGGATACACCAACCCTGCAAAAACAGAACTCTGATATCAAACCTATGCATTGCCTGCATTTGCTTAAATCGAAGCAATCAGTTTAAAGCTACAGCTTGGAATTAAAATTATAGTTGTATCTTAAACCAAAGGAAACCAAGAGCTAATCACTTTAATAGTTTAATTACAGTTCTCAGACCCTCTCCTTTAATCATGTGATCAAATGCTTTGTTGATATCAGCAAAAGAAACCTCGTCTGTAATAAATTTATCTAGTTCAAGCTCCTGAAAATTTAACAATCAAGGAAAGAAAGATTAAAACCGTAATTATAACCCTAATTAGATATGACCAGCACAGATTGCTCCCGTTATAGTAGGTACAAATCAAAAAAATTAGTTAGGAAAGATCACCATATAGTATTATCTAGAATTATGGTTTGAATAAGTTGTTGCAACTATGTTATGAAGTCTTACCCCATTCAAATACATCTCTACAAGGCCTGCCAAATCAGTACGAGACTTATAGCTTCCAAAGAAGGTTCGTTTCAACGTTTTCTCACTCAGAAAGTTTACAGGATTCGCTTTAAAGACTGCATCTGAATGAGCGACCCCTATTATAACGGATACACCAACCCTGCAAAAACAGAACTCTGATATCAAACATATGCATTTCCTGCATTTGCTTAAATCGAAGCAATCAGTTTAAAGCTACAGCTTGGAATTAAAATTATAGTTGTATCTTAAACCAAAGGAAACCAAGAGCTAATACATCATGGCAGCATTCCAAAGCTTGGACCATGGCCTCAATAATCACTGTGCATTCGATTCTGCAGTCCACCCCTCCATCAGTTTTTTCGGCAATGACCTACAAACATTTTTTTTATTAGTATCCTGAAATTAAGACCCTATACAATTTTGGATTGATAGTGAATGAGTGCACAGTTAAAACACTATCAAAATGTGAAATCTCCCCACCTAAGTAGTAAATTACCACACTAGTCAAAAGCAACCAATCCTTTGATATGGGAGAGAATTTGATGATGATTCTGAGCAACTCAGCGTACCTGTTGAATAGGTTTTTTGTACTCTCTAGGGTTTAGAAATTCCGTTACTCCAAAATGTTTTGCTGAGAAAGGAAAGATTACAAGAAAGGGTTAAAAAGGCAATTCTACAAGTCAACATATAGACATATGTACACAGATTCTCCATGAATGGAAGTGGGAAATATTCAACCTCGTTCATATCTCTCATTATTGAAATCGATTCCAATGAGATTCGTTGTAAAGACTGCATTTGAATGAGGGACCCTTGTTAAAACGGATGCACCAACCCTGCAAAAATAGAACCCTGATATCAAACATATGCATCCTCGTCTGTAATGAATTTATCTAGTTCAAGCTCCTGAAAATTTAACAATCAAGGAAAGAAAGATTAAAACCGTAATTATAACCCTAATTAGATATGACCAACACAGATTGCTCCCGTTATAGTAGGTACAAATAAAAAAAAATAGTTAGGAAAGATCATCATATAGTATTATCTAGAATTATGGTTTGAATAAGTTGGAGTGACAATTCTCTATGTGGCTTGCTAAGTCCACACTGGTCATCATGCTCTAGAAACTTGGCATTCTTCAATTTGCCTCTTTACTAACAGGCCTCAATTGAACCTTTTTTCAAAGAATAACAAAAAGGGTGAGAATATACTTCTTTTTCAAATATCAAAACAATACAAGGAGAAGTGCCTTGAGTGGCCAGTTTGCAGCTTCCCAAGTCAAAATGAGGACATGGGTACTTTATATAAATAAATCAAAGGTCTATCCCAAAATTAAGTTAAAAAAACAATTTGAAAAAAGAATTTAATGAAACATATTTGAAAAGAACATGATTCGAATTTGAAAATCTGGTGAGTGTTTGAATAGATCTAGCACTTGTTTTTCAATTTTATTCAGCCCCCACTTTAAGATGGGTACAGTTTGACATAGTTCAGCATGCCTTCACAACAGTGAAGATATTCCAACTGTGTTCATATTTTTCACTAATCAAACAGAACTCTGATATCAAATTCTAAAAGGCGGAGGCCTCCAGGGCCCAGGTATATGTTCTTTGTGCAGGATGCAAGACGAGGAGGGATGAAACCTGTTCATTAGTTGCACATTTGCCACATAGGTGTGGACAAGGGTGGCGAATTTTCTTAATCTAGGTCGATTGAGCACACACCATACAATGGAAAACTTATTCATCACATGGTTTAAGGACATGTTTGATTTTCGTACTCTCCCATTCTACGTCATATGGACAATTTGGCGTTGTCGAAATGCATGGCTATTGGAACAGAAGAGGCCGATGGTTTGGGAGGTGATACTGAAGTCCAATTATTTTTTCAGAGTTTGGAACTAAGAGGACAGTGACAACCAAAAAAACAAAGGAAGTGGATATACAAGAACATCAAGGGGACCTTCCCTAGTGGTTATTTTGACGGAGCTAGTCAACAAAGAAGATGTGGTGGTGGTGCTGCCATTTTTTTTTTGGAGCCAGAGCGTTTCTGTCACTTCTAGTGGTAGGGAGGAAAGGGTCAAGGATCACACACTATTCAACCCACACATCTTGTCCAACTGGATGAGGTGCATCGGAACCATAGAATCCTCCTTCCAACGCATCACATATACACAAATATACAGAGAGCAGAACCAGACTGTTGACCTACTATCAAAGAGGGGATTCGACTCAGAAACAGATAAGTACCATTTTGCGGCATGTGTACAGAGCATACTTATGAATGCTGGGTGTATTAACGCCAATTATAATTTCTCCAGATTTTGATGTAAAAGATGTTTTTGACATAGTTTGGTAAAATACAGAAGAACAAGTACTGAGAAAGGAACTGTTTTCAAATGTTTGTGGATAGATAGAATTGTGATACACTCGTTAGAGATAGGATAGGAATATATGATACAGAGGTTTTTGTATGGGAACTAGTGAAATTTTTGTAAAAGAAGTATGAAGAAATAGACACTGTCACAAACATCATACCTAAAAGACAATGTATGGAAATATCAAAGAACTTACTCTCTTTTTATTAATAAAAAGTTAGCATTTTTTTTCGTTTTTAAAAATTCATAAATTCATAAATTACAGATTACAAGAGTTCCTGTTTAGCATTTGCTCTCGAGATGGAACTTGAACAACTACAGGGTGATTACCTTTTTATTCTACTACTAAATTCTTGTCCTTCCAACAATTCCCTATGGCGAATGTCAAGAACCTTTCATTTTTTACATGTTCTCAGATAAATTTATCAATGCTCTACTATTTTACAGTAGGAATAGTTTCATTGCTGCAGCTTACAAGGCTATCACACAAAGCCAAATTCAGTTATGCCTTATATTTATTTGCAACAATATTCAAGTCAAAACATATAAGTGGATAGATATTGGGGCATTGGCACCATTCATAAGCAGGTCCTCAGGTAATTTCCATCCTAAACTCTGCATTCATATCTTAAACTGAAATTTAATTCTTTTTGCTATAATAGCTCTCTTTAAGCATTTGAGTTGTTCTTGATTGCTTGCCATCTAACTGAAAAATTTGGAAGCATGCACCAGTCCTTGTCCTTGGAACACTAGTGGAATCAAGCATTGCATTGCATATCGAATCTACTAAAGTACCAATGATTGTACAGCTCTGGTTAAGAACTCAATTGCTTCTAGAGTTGCAGAATTTCAATCTACAACCATAGATATTGAATGGGTGTTCACAGTTATATTTGTTCCTTTGCTAATAACTCCTGTTCTTTTGGATCATAATTCCCCTCAAATAGAAATGTTCTCTTTAATTGGAACTTATTTGTATCCTAACACGCATGTCGATTTCTCATCAAACGTTGAAAACAATGTACCTTGGCAATAAATGATATCCAAGTTGAAATCTTAATGGAATTAATTTATTCTTTTCAATCAGTTTCTTTCAATGTTGCTGGTTGATTTTTCCTGGGATTATCGACATCTCAATTACTGGGTTCACCTCACCCTGATTTGAATTCCTTTCATTTGAATCAACTTTATCTCTGGCTAGAACATTTTTTTGATTGATTTCATTTTCCAACAAATGTGTCATTTATCCATTGTCAAGTTGACTCCTCATTTAAGTTACTTTCTTTTTGCAAATAGATTTTACCATTGTTAGTACACTGCTAGTAGATTTGTTTGACATGATCATTTCCTTTAATTTCAGGGTGGACTAGCTTAATGATATTGTCCTTTTGTTTCAGCTCATGTTCATTCATAAGTTCTCAATTGATTCTCTCACTGCCAGTAGATTTGTTTGACATGATCATTTCCTTTAATTTCAGGGTCGACTAGCTTAATGATATTGTCCTTTTGTTTCATCTCATGTTCATTCACAAGTTCTCAATTGATTCTCTCTGTGTTCAATGGATTCAAGTAGCTTAGGAATCACATCAATTTCCTTCTATATTGTATTAAAATGTACAGGAATGTCACAGTGGAATTGCTTTCCACAAGAATTCTTTGTACCTATGGACTTTATCTCAACTCAACTCAATTTCACCTTCTAACAAGAAATTTCCTTAAACAAATTTGTCTGTTATAAAACTTTGCAAAAGCATACCCTTATGTAAAGCTCACTACACAAGAAAATTCATTTTTGAAGCTAATTCTTAGAATTGCAACTTTCATCTCTCTATAAAGACTTTATAGAAAATGACATATAACCCTAATTAGATATGACCAGCATAGATTGCTCCCGTTATAGTAGGTACAAATCAAAAAAATTAGTTAGGAAAGATCACCATATAGTATTATCTAGAATTATGGTTTGAATAAGCTGTTGCAACTATGTTATGAAGTCTTACCCCATTCAAATACATCTCTACAAGGCCTGCCAAATCAATACGAGACTTATAGCTTCCAAAGAAGGTTCGTTTCAACGTTTTCTCGCTCAGAAAGTTTACAGGATTCGTTTTAAAGACTGCATCTGAATGAGGGACCCCTATTATAACGGATACACCAACCCTGCAAAAACAGAACTCTGATATCAAACATATGCATTGCCTGCATTTGCTTAAATCAAAGAAATCAGTTTAAAGCTACAGCTTGGAATTAAAATTATAGTTGTATCTTAAACCAAAGGAAACCAAGAGCTAATACATCATGGCAGCATTCCAAAGCTTGGACCATGGCCTCAATAATCACTGTGCATTCGATTCTGCAGTCCACCCCTCCATCAGTTTTTTCGGCAATGACCTGCAAACATTTTTTTTATTAGTATCTTGAAATTAAGACCCTATACAATTTTGGATTGACAATGAATGAGTGCACAGTTAAAACACTATCGAAATGTGAAATCTCCCCACCTAAGTAGTAAATTACCACACTAGTCAAAAGCAACCAATCCTCTGATATGGGAGAGAATTTGATGATGATTCTGAGCAACTCAGCATACCTGTTGAATAGGTTTTTCGTACTCTCTAGGGTTTAGAAATTCCGTTACTCCAAAATGTTTTGCTGAGAAAGGAAAGATTACAAGAAAGGGTTAAAAAGGCAATTCTACAAGTCAACATATAGACATATGTACACAGATTCTCCACGAATGGAAGTGGGAAATATTCAACCTCGTTCATATCTCTCATTATTGAAATCGATTCCAATGAGATTCGTTGTAAAGACTACATTTGAATGAGGGACCCTTGTTAAAACGGATGCACCAACCCTGCAAAAACAGAACTCTGATATCAAACATATGCATTGCCTGCATTTGCTTAAATCGAAGCAATCAGTTTAAAGCTACAGCTTAGAATTAATCCTTGAACTCGATGGATCATTACTTGAGACCTCAACATTCGAAACCCTGGGCAGTTTGCCTGAAACTGACTCACGTGTATGTGAGAGTCCAACATTAGAAATTGCAGGTGCTTTTCCTGAATCTGGTACATGCATGGATTTTGAAACCAGTGTTTCCCTTCGCATCTTTGTTCCTCTGTGGCCCCAGTGGCTGAATGGCAGCGAAAAAAACCCACAGAAGTAAAATTAATACATGTAAACCATCCCAACTAAACAGGCAAGCAAAGAGCCTTGTTATTGACCTCAATATATCCACACACAGTTACTGATTTGAAACAGAGGCCACGATGCTAGCTACAATGAAGCGAAACAGGTAGGTTAGTATTCACTCCAAAATGTTTTGCTGAGAAAGCAAAGATTACAAGAAAGGGTTAAAAAGGCAATTCTAGAAGTCAACATATAGACATATGTACACAGATTCTCCACGAATGGAAGTGGGAAATATTCAACCTTGTTCATATCTCTCATTATTGAAATCGATAGCAATGAGATTCGTTGTAAAGACCGCATCTGAATGAGGGACCCCTGTTAAAACGGATACACCAACCTTGCAAAAACAGAACTCTGATATCAAACATATGCATTGCCTGCATTTGCTTAAATCAAAGCAATCAGTTTAAAGCTACAGCTTAGAATTAATCCTTGAACTCGATGGATCATTACTTGAGACCTCAACATTCAAAACCCTGGGCAGTTTGTCTGAAACTGACTCACGTGTATGTGAGAGTCCAACATTAGAAATTGCAGGTGCTTTTCCTGAATCTGGTACATGCTTGGATTTTGAAACCAATGTTTCCCTTTGCATCTTTGTTCCCAGCAGCAACGAGGCCCAGGCATTGCTTCTCTGAAATCCCAAAGCTTCTCTGAAATCCGAGAATGTCCAGTAGCTCAATGCCCTACCTTCTACATTTTCTCTTTTCATTTTCTCTGTTCATAACTGCATTGTAAACTAACCTTTTCTATCAAGGGTTTAAAATGTTTCAATCGTCTAACAAAAGATCAAAGGGCTTAGAGTATGACACGAGGACACCCAGCAAAGTTGTTTTCAAATAAATACGCCTTACGGCGTAATTATTAAAATTTCAGTAGTCAAATTGATCGCACCCTGAGGAAAGCAAATGGCAATTCACGGCTGGGTTGTCGAGGTAGGATGCTTTTAGCAAAATTATTAAAATTAGCTCAGGAAATTTTTTAATCAAATTTATATAACAAATTTCCTTGTAAAAAACAATCTATCCGTTATTTTATTAATGCCGATCCTGATCTAAATGGTATTAAAATATTCAAAATCGAAGTATTAAATATTCAAAATCAAAGTGTGAGCTAATTCAAATGAAAATAACAGTAAGAAAATTAAATTAGAGTTGAAAAAAGAAAATGCTTTTGGGAATCGCCTCCGTGAAAAAACTATGAGAATTCCCAGTCGGACCTGATTTATCACTGCGAACTGTTCACACGAACCTGCTACGAACATACCCGTGTTAAAAAAGCAAATAAATTAAGATGATAGAAATAAATAAAGGAAAATTTGTATTTTGGTTTTTGTATATATCGTTTATCAAAAAAAAACCATTTGGGAAAATTTTCATTTTAGAGTAAATTTTTTCAAAGTTTTAATGTGAGAATTTATGAAAAGGAAATTGTGTTAATTTTTTTTTAATTTTAATTTAATTATTAATTATTAATAAATATATGTTAGAAAATTAATTTATATAAAATATATTTTTTTAGAAGTTTATATATATATATCATAATAATAATAATGTTTTTTTACAATGTGATATTGATCAGTCATGATATTAGTTCATAAAATTGTAACAAAAGCTATTTATAAATTAAGAATTTTCATGGTAAAGTGAAAATGAATTTTTATAGTTAAACATTTTGTTTATATATTTTTATGTTTATAGAAATGTTTATTTTGATATAAGATTTCTAAAATTTAATTAATTATCAATAAGTAATAGATAAATGATAAGATCGAACTTTTAGGGAATATTAATTTAAGATGAATGATAATTTTTATGCATATATGCATATTATATTGATAATATTGATAAATTATAATATTGATTTATAAAAATATTATAACAAAATTTATTTATAAACTAAAGGGATCCACCTTAGTCTTACTCTACACTTCTAGTTTTGAACATGTAATTTTTAAAAAGAAAATACATGCTCTTAACCATTAACCATACTCAAACTATTATAAATTGTAATTTAATTATTTTTTATTTAATAATTTTAATAATATATCATGATAGTTTAAATTAATCAAAACCATTTACTTTATTCATCACTATTGGACCTTTTTTTTGTAAGTTTGCTAGTACCTTTCATTTTTCTCTTTTTTCACCTTTTTTTTTTTTGACTTCATCTTTATCAACATGTCCAAATACATCACCCAGATTCAGGAAGAGAATTGAACCTGTGATGAGGGCTATCACAGCCAGCCTCATCACCATTTAACCAAAACTCCAAAAACATCACTAATAAATTTTATATGCAGGTAATGAGTCCACTTAAATGAACCAAAACAAGGCACAATTACAGGATGTCAAATGTCAACTAAGCCGAGAAAGGTGGAGGTAAAACATTGAGAGCATTTGGAAAACCCTTCGGCCACTTTCAACCTTGCCCTAAATCTCTAAACCACATGTAGTGATATCTAATTTAATGATAAATTTTGGTGATGAAATTAACTAAACAAAATAGGTTCAAGTCTCATTGACTATATAACATGTTATGATCTCGGACTTAAGAAGTAAACTCCTTATTTTCCTATAACTTTGAATCTGACCTTGCCCATATTAAATCACTATAATTAAAAACACAAATCAAATATAATGACATATTATTTAACTAGAAATTTCAAATATAAAATCATATAACCCACAATAATCTCCACTTACCAATTTTCATTTTTCCATTCTCTATTCCGCTAGCTTATCCCAATTTTTGCGGTTGAAGTCCATCCTATAATTAAATGCAAATGAAGATGACGACACACCAGTGGTAACACCCGTAGAAACGTGAACAAGGGTCCACATGTTGCTTGCTGTGCTTTTTCCCTTCACAGAGCCAAAAGAATAAAATAAAATTACGAAAAAACTGACAGCATTCTCCCCAACTAATAGGGGGACCCTCCACATGACTGCTACCAACCAACCATTTGCTAAGTGGTGTATAGACTGACTGTTTTGGGAGTTGTTTTTAGTGTGATTTTTGGAAATTTTGTGTCGAAATAAATCAGGTGAAAAAATTTGAAGTAAAATCTTGATTTCAAAAAATCACACTTAAAACTACTCATTTACTAAATAGTATATATTTTAAATATATGCGCGTATATATTTTAAATATATGGGCCATTGATTATGTAGATTCACATCCACTTTATAACGAACTAAGGACGTTGTATGATTCTGGTGCTACGGTGTAGTGTTGGTTAAGAAACAAGGTCGTTAAACAGCATCTACAGGTCATGAAGCAATCAATTAATATAAATATATTGATTACGACCTTTTAACAGCTCTATTTTCTTTCCAAAGTAGAACATGAAGATGCAGAGTATTAAAATTTCGATTCTGAATTTATTAATGTTCCTTATATCTAGTCAAGGTATTTTGGGTTTTTAATATTCCAGAGAAGGTAATTTTGTAAGGAAATCAAAAGTAATTTAAGGATATATTCCGAAACCAAAAAATTATTCTTTCAGTCGAAGTCATGCGATATATAAATATTTAGCGATCAAACCCAAAGTCTATATAAATATTTGGATGATGTAACCCACATAGTCTAACCTCATGTTTACGATATAAATGAATGTATATGACAGAGACTCGACCATCTCTTTGGTAATGCAATATTACGACAACCTTGGGTTTCACTCAACTTTACAATCTAAAACTTCTGATTAAGTATATGTAATTAAATATAAAAAAAAGTCTCATTATCAATGCTTTGTCTTTTTTTTTAATTGTGCGTATCCATTGAATAAAGTAGAAGATACAGTGATTGTGGAGATCACAGCTGGACCACATCAAAACTATGAATTACACATTATTATTTGCTGATTTTGAATTGTAGCTAAGTTTTTTTATCCAAGTTAGAGTAGTGTACTCACTTGGATTGGTCAAAGAATTATTAGATATTTCTCTACTCTAAAAGGTTTATTATGTTGAAGTTAAGTTTTTGGGAGGATTTTGGATGAGTAGAGTATGATGCACGGTTTATCAAAATGTGATTTAATTATTTAGGATATTGAGTAATTATATAAAATAAAATTTGAAAAAGTTATATAACCATTATATATATGGTTCATTTATTGAAATTATTTAATTATTTGTAAAAAATGTTTATATTGTAAAACCATGAACAACTAGCACAGAATCTCTAAATACTTCATATTAACATTAAAGATCTGTGATATAAATTATAAAGGGCATCATACTTCTGAATGAGAGAAATCATATTATCATAGTTTATATTATATTATCCATCCAAACTCCAGTATAATTAGAAGAGTGAGTATTCAGAAAGGCATCAAGAGAAAAAATTAAGAATAATATCATCAAGTTAAACAAAAGTAATTAGAGAACAATCATCAAGTTAACATAATAGAAGCAGAAGCAACTCTTTATATAAATCAATCTCCAACATCACAATCCTAGGAACCTTTTTCCATCTTACCAACCAACTCACCATGAAGACATATCCATTCTCATGCCGAATCAGAACTGGCTATTTGACCATTTTGAGTTGAATGACAACCAAATGCTCGCCCACAACTAACTGACCCATACTACCAGAGAGTGTCATGTTGATAGCCGCATCTTTCTGTTACATTGTGGTATTCGCTATTTTCGGCACACATCTACGCAATGTGTCGGCCATTTGCATGGTATGCATGTATGCTTTTATGTTGTTTACGGTATCACCTTTTTCCTCCTTACCATGCAATTTCTCCATACTTCGCCAAAATTTCAAAAAATCCCCCCTCTATACCTTGGCCCCAACACTCATGTTTCTCGTCATTTCATCTACATCCACAACCCCACCCCCCCAACCCCCACCCTCTGCCTCCAAAACACACAACCAAACTTATCCTCTAATCAAACACACTTAATAACATACCATCCCTTGACAATGAAAATAATCTATCATCTATCATTCTTTATATTACCTCTTAAGGCTCCATAGCCATCAAGGCATACCTTGTTGCTGCAATTCTATAATTGAGTAATAGTTGACATATGACATGTCAATAGGCCAACATCTGAACACATTGATGGTTCGATAACCTTACATTTTGATAGATTGATAACTCAACATGCCAATAGGTTGATAGCTTGATATCATGACGTCTATGCATCCATGTCACTACAGATCGTGTGCCACCTTAGCATCGCATTACACTTTGATCCAAGTCATCCTACCATGTCATCTGACCACATGGACATGCCACATTAACACCACATCAACATACCACATCATCAAGTTCCTACCTCATGCCATGTTACCATGACATGTCACCTTCCATGTCATTTCCAGGTTAATGCCACATTAAGTTCTATTGGGCTTCATTGGTATCAGGGAGAAATCCTGATAACTAGGCTTTGTTTCATTCATACTCAACTTCTGATGGCCCAACACCTTAAAACTATTTTATTTATGTATAATGTTGATTTTTTTAAATACTCTTTTAAAATATTGTGTAAGCTCATACCTGGAAAGCATATATGTTGCCCACAGAATGATCCCCATAAAGCACTATTAGTTGACCGCCCAGACACTTTGACCCGCAAGTTAGTGATTGATTTCAAGTGGTTTCAAGTGGTTTTGCAAGGTTAAACATGGAATATATTGCAACATACAGAAGAACAAGGCAATGTGACTTTGTACCAGAATCAACTCCAGAGAAGCTCTGTTTTAGTAGCCCCTAGATTCTTCAAGAAAATTCCATATTAAATGTGAAGGAATTATATATTTACAAAGTTTTTACTTTTCAATTGCTTTCTTTATACCAAGTTGATATAATATTATTTTATTTGAAGTGGACATATTGTATTTATTGTTGACATTGAAATTATTATTATTATTATTATTTAAATGTTATGTGTTAATTCCATGTTGAATATGGAAGGAATTAAACATCTCCTTTATACTAAGTTGTAAAAATAGTCTTTTAACACAATTACTATTATTATTACAATAAAATATGTCTTACTTGTGGATACTAGTCTACAATATGTCTTCCTTTTGGCAATTGGGTTGGAAACTAAACTAGCAACACAAGTATGTGGTTTTGAGCTAGACAATAAGTCTAAAATTGATAACACAATTACACAAATTAAAAAACCTCATAGAATCTAAACTAGGAATACAAAGCCTACTACTATAATGGATAAATTAATGACTCTTCATAAAAATAAAAATAAAAAGAGTAGAAAATAAAAACATGAACCTTCATATGGTGGGAAAATCCACCTCCATAGGACCATAGTTAGCTATATCCACCTTAGAGTTGTAGAAATCTAAATCAACCAGCTCATTTTCCATAAGAGTTGGATTTGTAATTAATCTATAAAAAAAAAAACTCTTATTATGCCTTAGACCTCTCCATTAAGACCTTTCCCAGTGTTGTTTTGATCTGCTAGTAAATATCAATGGTTTGAAAATAATGGGTGCACCGATTTCAAGTGCTTCCTACCACGAAAATCTAGTGTGTAACCTCCTATTCCACGTATGCACTTAGGATGGGATGAAACAATGCTTAAGTTTCTTATTCAACAATGTTTGTTTCCTATCAAATGACTCAGTGAGTCTTCTCCCAAAACCAAAATGAAGTTATAGACCTTTCCACATTTGTTTGTGCTCAAAAGCATATATGTTGTCTTCTTATTTGTGTTCTAGGGTATGTATGTTGTCTTCTGAATCCTTATCTTCAGCGATAACTAGAAGAAAAACTAAACCTTGACATTGTTTGTGCTCTAGAACATATATATGTGGTAGTTCTATATGTTATCTTGTTCCTTGTCTTCACCAATAACTAAAAGAAAGACTTAACCTTGACATTGGAAAGAAAAATATTAGAATTGGAAAAGTTGGCAAAGGAAACACTAAGAAAACCATAAAACACTGGATGCTAACCACCATAGAAATGTTGAGGGAACAAAATTTCCTCGAAAAAAATTCACAAAAAAACCAACTCCTAGAAAAAACAAGGAACAAGAAAAAATCTAAACTAAAAGTAAAATAGAATACAACACTGCCAGCATTGATAAGGATCTGGACAGAAGAGCCATGGCGCAATAATGAATTCGAGTGGGATGAAATTCCCTGATTTTACCACGAACCAGGTCGTCAATGAGTACATTCAAAAGCCAAAATCCATGTTCATGTGAATTATTAAAATTCCACGTGTAAGACTGATCTCTCCCTGAAATAGACAAATGGCAATTGGATATCACGGTCGCGAGGTTGCCAGTGGACCGCCCTAGGATCCTTTTAGCACGATTATAAAATAATAGATAAAGAAGATTTTTAATCATTTTTAATGAGCAAATTACCTTGTAACAAACAATTTATCTATTAAATTTTGTTAATGCTTATCGGCAAATTACCTTGTAACAAACAATTTATCTATTAAATTTTGTTAATGCTTATCCGAATCTAAATGAGTATCAGAATATTTAAAGCCAAGAGTCTTTGTTGTCATCTCAAGTGATTGAAAGGATTTAATGATTAATTCTTTACCAAGGTTCAAGTTTTATTGTGAGCAATAAGTATGACTTGTAAACTCGTAAAAATTTAAGCTATAGGAATTTTTCAAGGTATTAAATTAAAATTTATTTTTAAAAATGAAGATAAAAAATTAACTATTTTTTAAATTGTAATAAAAAAACTTCAAAGAATTTTTTTTGGGTAATGGCTTATATAAAAATATAAGGTAATGGTTTATATAAAAAACATAATGATAAGAAAACACATAAAGTACAACAAAAACTTTATGGTAAAAAAATAAAATAATTAAGAATATGAGGAAAAAAAAATTTCACTGTAATGATATAGATTTAGATTGTTTTAAAATTTTTCCAACTTTTAGCGTGTCAAAAATGCTATGGAAGATGGAAAATTATATCCTTAAAACTATCTGATAGCTGCTCAAATTTCTAGCGAATTTTCTACCTAAAATTTTGGAAAAATAATCCACTTAAATAATTTTATCCTATATCCTATGACTTCAGGTCAATCGTGCATTCTTAAAACAATGTCATTAACTCCTGCCAGGTGAAACTGAACACAGCCCGTTAGAGGATGGCAAATGGCAATTAAGTCAGAACAACTAAGGTATTGAGGGCATTTGGACGACAAATGCAAATACAACGTTAAAACGGGCCGCTGGAAACCCTCCGGTGACCTTCAACCTAACCCTAGGTCCTTACAAAAATATATTAACGGGCCACGGAAAACATAAAGTGATATGTGGTTTAACAACCTTCAATCTCACAGAAAACATACAGTGATATGTGGTTTAATGACTTTTCATTTAACCTAACTCTATGTCCTTACAAAAATCTATTAACAGGTCACGGAAAACATACAATGATATGTGGTTAACGACCTTTAATCTCACGAAAAACATACAGTGATATGTGGTTTAAGTACTTTCCATCTAATCTAACCCTATGTCCTTACAAAAAAATTTTAACAGGTCACGAAAAACCTACAGTGATATGGGGTTTAACAGTTTATGAGGTTAAATGGTAAGTTTTGGTGGTGAAACTAATTAGAGTATAGTTAATTTCATAAAGTATATGATTTGTTATGATTTCAATATTTTTCATAAAGTATATGATTTGTTATGAATTAGATATTTTTTTTAACTGTTTATAGGGTGTTAGATATACTCTTATGGTTATAAAGTGGCCAAAAACAAAACATTTATTTAAATGTAGTCTAAATTAATCCAAAAAAAATTTATACATGGATATTATAAAATTTTATTTAAGCCTAGCCCAAATTAATCCAAAAATCTTATACACGGATATGATATTTGGGATTATAGTTAATTCCCTTACGTTCCCATAATAACAATCGTGTTCTCTTCAGGCACAAGTAAAGGGAAAAATGCTCCACTCGGTGATCCGTGATCCCTATCAATTGACAGGAAAACATCGACGGCCACTTAAGGAAAAAAATGAAGTGGAATTCAGTGAATATACATATTTGTACATTTTTACAATTAGTGAACTAGTTCTTTTAGGTTATTTTTGCAATTTCTTGTCACTGGCATAGCTGGGCATAGCCTTTCCCTTGAAAATGCGGGAAGAATAAAATAAAATTATGAAAAAAAATGACAGATTTTTCTTTTCCCAAGCGATAGAGGGACCATCCACATTACTGCTTCCAACCATTTGTGAAATGGTAGTTATTTTGAATTTATGTGCCATTGATTGAGTGATTAACACCTACGTTATAATGACTATGGACATGGTATCATTCCGGTGTGTTGTGGGTCAGAAACAAGGTTATTAATATGGAAAATAATAACGATAATCATTTGCTCCACTAGACAAATGGAAACGATGGGGCTGTTTTGAATTTTTGTTTTCCCACTCGAGCTCTGCAACTCTTTTCCACTCTGAGTATCTCGACAATGTCGTCCCTGAGAAGAGGGGCTCCCAACCCCTCGCCCACTCTCTAAACACTAGAGCAACTGACTGCCGAAAACCCTCTGCCTCACGAACAGTCGTCGCCACCTTTGCAAACCTTGCATAATGTCGATCATGCCCTCCTATCCAAGCCACCATAGCCCTTGCAGCACAGTACACACACATGCATAGCTAAGTCCTTTGTTATACCAAAGCTCCATATCCAGTCTACAATTTTTTCCAGAAATATTTAATTCATGCGAGATCACACTTTGATCGGCAAATTCAAAGGTATTTGGCTCTCTGAAACCACCCTCCTCAACTGGATTGCGCAAAGATGGAAGCCCAAAGCACACTATGAAGTTAAGCTAGCACACTAGAAGATCATAATTTTTTCATGGAAGGAAACCCTTATTTTCTTAGTTCAGTAAGCCTTTTTCTCAGACACTCGATGCCCAAATTCAACCTAGACAAAGAGGAAACTCTTGGGCTCCACTCTGGATCCATTTGTATTCACTCCCATTTGAATACTGGGACCCTGTAACATTACAGGATATTGGTAACAAATTGGGTCAGTTTTTTTGCATGTCAGAGCAAACCAAGAATGGTTTCTACTCTTACGCAAGGATCTGCACGTACTTGAAAATATTAGGCTCGCTTCCTGAAGCAATAACCCTAGAATTTGAAGATAGTTCATGGATTCAAATTCTAGCCTATGAGCATGTACCATTTTGTTGTAGTAAGTGCCATCAACATGGCCATATATTTAGAGATTTTCCTTTAAACGTATCAAAGCTAGAAACCCACAAAGCAGACACACTAGAAGGGGAGGGTTTTACCAAAGTTCCTAGTAAAAAGCGTCACAACAGAAAAGTCAATGCTACAAGCTCATCAAAGACACAAGCTACCACCGACAACAACTTCGAAGTGTTGATCGAACTACAAGAAGATCAAATGGATGAAGATCTAGAAAAGATGGAACCAAAGGTTTCACTCCTCGATCCAAATCTAAAGCCAAAAGGAAAATCTCCAAGGGAAGATCCAAGCCTTCCTAAGCAAAAAGAAATTCCAAATCTAGATCTCTTTGTAATCCAACCCACTGAGGAAACATCCACCATGGATGAGGATTACCTAGAAGATCTAGAAGAGCTCGACATATTAGCCATGGAAGAATCTTGTAAGTGCAATACCCTGGATTGCATCCCAGCCAAGCAAATTAATCTGCTAATAACAACACCCCAGAAAGAAAAGGCATCTCAAAAACTTGTAGTTCAAGAAAATACCTCCAAAGATGGTAAAAAGAGAAGTAAGGAATTCAAAAAAAAGAGGTCGCAAAACCACCATGCAATGCACAGATTTTGTGGGACGGAAATTGGTTGAATCGAGACAGTACACACAGATCACTGAGGTCTATGCCTCCCAAACTACCCCCATCATTGAATATTATATCCTAGAATCTCAGGGGATTGAATTCCGCCTATAAGCGTCACATTCCTCATCAAAAAGTGCAACAGGCTCTTCTGACAATTCTACTAATTCAAGGAACCAAGTGCTCTGAAATTGACTTCAATCTCTATATGAAAAAAAATTGGAAGTAAGCCCACACACAAGCAATAAGTGCTAAAGGTGCCTCTTGAGGGCTCATAATGGCCTGGAACTCTCAACTTATTCAAGTAGAGTAACATGCATAACACCCCAATGCCCTAACAGTCAAATTCCACCTTCTAGTCACTAATCAACATGCCTACCTGACTAACATCTACAGTCCCCAAATTCTGTCAAGGAAACATGAAATGATTCAATATCTAACCACCCTTCATGGCATCCTCAACCCCAACCTCTGGATCATAGGAGGGAAATTTAACCTAATCCTCTCCCTAGGGGAGAAGCAGGGAGGACGCATGTATCTTGATCCAGAAGAAAAGGAGCTTCAAAACTTCATAGAGGACTCCAATCTGGTGGAAATAAAGACATAAAATGGACTTTATATGTGGAACAACAAGAGGGGAGGCTCCACCCATATATATTCTCTTCTTGATAGATTCTTGGTGGCAGAACATTGGCTATTGAGCTGTAGCGATCTTGCAGCAAAGATCCTCACCTCAGTAGGCTCAGACCACCGGTCAATATCTTTATCATTGCACTCTTTCGGTTAGCCTCTCAAATTCCCTTTTCATTTGAACAATTCTGGCTAACATACCCTAGAATAGTCAACAAAATCCAACACTGGTGGTAGAGCATAAAATTTTGTGATACCAAAATGTACATCTTCCAACAAAAAATAAAAAGAATCAAAGATCTTCTCTGTAAATGGAATCTAGAAGAGTTCAACAAAATATTCTTGGAAAATCTATTCCTGGAAGAGAAATTATCCTCTCTCGATCAGGCTATCATCTCAAGGGGACGCACAACATAACTCACAGACCAGGAAAGCCTACTCATGCAACAATTGGAGGAACACTGCAAATAAGAAGAGATCCACTTGAGACAAAAATAAAAAATCTCTTTGCTGAAAGAAGGAGAAAGGAACACAACATTATTTCGCCGCAAAACCATCCATCAAAGAGCCAACAATCACATTGCATCATTGTGTGTGGACAATAGGGATATCATAGAGAAGCAAGAAGACATGAATGATTAGGTGCTCAAAATTATGCTCAAAAATAAAAGTTGTCGGAATGGTGTGGAACCTGAATGACCACGTAGATCTCGTCATTCTGAATCCAGACAAGCTCATTTCGCAGAAAACCGACACTGTATGATCCCAGAAACACGTTCTGTCCATTTTGTCAAACAGACAAAATTTTTTAAAATAAAATGCAGGACAATCCAATGAACAGTCAGTACTGCTAACTGAGCATGCCCATGCGACAGGTTGACTGGGTCAATGGATTTCCTCTGGCAAATGATATTGTGCCAAGTGGAAAGATTGCAATGGTTTTTTGTGGTGAATTTTTTATTGGTTATTAGGCAGCCAATCATAAGCTTCCATGTGGCATGGCCAGGGGCCGCCATGTGGCAGCCCGAGGGCCACCAAAAATGGGTCAAGGTCCGAGCAGCAGCAACAGGGGTCAAACCCGTGACCTCCAAGTAAAGCATATATTCTTACCACCGCGCCATCATAACGTGCCTTAACATACTATGGGTTTGGTATAGTTTTGTTATCATATGGTTTGCGCATTGCAGGTGGGGGTCGGGGTCTAGCCCTAGCCCTAGTCACCACCTTGGGGCTGGACCATGGGCAAGAAGCTAGCCCCACGTGCCCCCCCACTGACCATAACTGTAACAACCCACCGATGACGGTGCCATATGTCCACACTTAACGTTTAATTATGGTGGTTAATATTAACCACCAAGTCTTTAAACTAACAGTCTCATGAACCGTGCATGTGAACACTCCCCGGTTAGTTAACCACCAAGTCTCTAAACTGACGGTCTCCAAGCCGATGATTACCAAACTATCGATGTGAATGCGTAGCATTTAACAGTTTTTCGTGCGGTTAGAAGGGGGGACCAGCCATGGGCACGTGGCCCCCCACATGACCATATTTTTTGACCTTAAGGCCTTAATGGGAAAATTGGTGTGCCGACAATTTCACCCGGTTATTGGGAAATTTGGCGCTCGGTTAGCGAATATTGGGGGAAAATTGTAGGATGGTGCTAGATTTGGTGGAGTTTGTGGTGTGGTAGTGCCAAAACTTAGGGAATCCATAACTAATTCATTTTTTGACTAAATTTAAAGCAGAAAGAGGCTACACAGGCATTTTTGGGCATTCTGGAGCCATTGGAATAGGTTTCAGAGTTGTTTGAGCATTGTAAACATATGTAATCACACTTTTGATCATAATAGAAGGGGTCCAAGCCATTGGAAGCTGGACCAAGGAGACATATCCCAAGAGGGGTGAACTCCTTGATCATTTGTTTTTGTGTTACTGTTTATGGTGATGTTCATGTCTATTATATATTTCTATTCAGTGTTTTGTTTATGTTAATTTTCTCAAGAAATTCATATAAAAACTCATGGTTAACTTGAAATTTACCTCATAATCCTCAAGCACTTTACTTATATTCTGAATTGGAATTTAGCACAAAAAACACTAATTTTCCCATTCAGATCAAGTTGGTATCAAAGCACTAGATTTAATTATGCAAGGAGGATTTAATTGTTTTACAAGTGTTTAATTTCTAACAAGGTTGAAGCTCAAGAGTGTTGAAGATTGAAACAAGAAACAATGAAGGAGGCATCCTGAAACATCATTCCTGATCCTAGTTGGAAAATAATCACCTAAACTAGGTGGGGCCCACACAGGTGAATTTTGGCGCAAAGTCTATTTTTAGACATGTCGATCATATTCTATGAGTTGCAAGATGCTATTTGTGGATGGTTGGTCAAGTTGGAAAAATAGATGGATTTCTATTTTTAGACTTATTGGGCGGAATCTATTTTTAGATTACCAGTCTAAAAATAGATATGTCGAATATTATTGCTCTTAATAATATTTGGACTCTAAACATTATCTTATTCTCTTGGAGCACTTCAGTTAAGTGCATAGATGTGGCACAACAGCTGATAGAAGAAATTACATTATTCCTGAGGGTTTAGTGGAGCTATTGCATGGAGGACTTCAGTTAGAACTCATGTGACAGAGTTTGGTGGAGTTGTAGAAGTAGTTGGTGGAGTTGTGTTCAGTTTAACTCAGTTAGACACAGTTGAGTTAGTTATATCTAGTCTAACTGATTGATAAACTAGTGAGAGTGGTGTGAATTAATTAATAATTAATTCACTAATTAATAACTCATTAATCAACTAAAGAATAGATCAGTTAACTACAGTGCATGGACAATTCAGTGGAGACCAATGGAGAGGTAGGTGAAAGAGCAAGTGTGACTATCAGTTGTGACTATAGTGTTGCATGATTTTGCACCACACATTGATGGTGTTGTGTAACCAGCTCCAAAAATAGAAGAAAAGAGATATCAACGCCTTATAAATAAGCCACTTCGAGGGGGAAACCTCCAATACATTACATAAATGAACAATTCTTGGATGATACAATTTACAAAACCTCCTTTCTATATCTAGGAGTCCATGGGGCCATAATGTAATTCTAGTGGGGCCACAATGTAATCCTAGCCGACCTGAAAGTAATAATTTAAGGGCACAATAATAACAATATGGGGGTTACAAGGGTACAATAATAACAATAAGGGGGTTACACTCACAACAATAAGGGACTATACTAGTAATATAGGGACCTAACATGCCCCTCTCCTTCAAAAAAGTGTTGTCCTCAATGCTTGAGTAGCTCTGGGTGCTTCTGTATAAAATTATCATCTTCCCATGTAGAATCTTCAGTGGGTAAGTTCTTCCACTTGATGAGATACTTTGAAATCAATCGATTTCGTAGCTGTCGAGTTCTTGTTTCCATGACCGCTTCAGGTTCCAATATGATTTTTCCTTCCTCATCAAGTTCTGGCAATATTTTTTGAACTAGAAGATTTTCACCTATAACCTTCTTTAAGCATGAAACATGGAAAACTGGATGTACTCGCGAAGAAGCAGGAAGCTCCAATTTGTATGCCATAGTACCAATCTTTCGCAACACCTTGTAAGGACCATAGTACTTTGGCGATAATTTATTATCCTTCTTAGCTTGCTTGAGGGACATTTGTTTGTATGGTTGTAGCCGTAAAAATACCCAATCTCCTACATCAAAACTTCTCTCGCTGCGATGTTGATCTGCCTGTTGTTTCATTCGATTTTGTGCCAAATTCGGGTTATCCTTTAAGAGTTGGAGAACTTCTTGTTGATGCTCGATGTGATCTTCCACTGCTTGAACCTTCTAATTTTCTCTTAAATATGATGTGATGGATGTTGGATGATATCCATAAAGTTCCATAAATGGGGTCATTTTTGTCGCAGTATGGAAGGAAGTGTTATACCACCATTCAGCGAGATGTAACCACTTGACCCATTGTGTTTGTTTATCAGATACAAAACAACGAAGATATCCTCCCAAACATTTATTTACTATATCAATTTGACCATCAGATTGAGGATGATAAGATGAGCTATGAGCTAATTGAGTACCCAAACAAGAAAACAACTCCATCCAAAAATTTCCAGTAAAAATGGGATCTTTGTCGCTCACAATAACCCTTGGGCTTCCATGTAGCTTTTGAATTCTGTCCATAAATGTAGTAGCAAGTGTACTTGCTTTAAATGGATGAGATAATGCACAAAAGTGTGCATACTTGGTAAGTCTATCAACTACCACCATGATGACACTCTTTCCTTCGGACTTAGGTAAACCTATGATAAAATCCATTGAAATCTCCTTCTAACGTTGACTTGGAACGGATAAAGGTTATAGAAGTCCTGGGGTCTTAATTGTCTCAACTTTATTCTACTGGCAAACCAAACATTCTGCCAAAAAATTTTGAATATCAGATTTAAGGCCATCCCAAAAAAATTGTTTCTTCACCCTGTGGTAAGTTTTTAAAATCCCTGAGTGTCCTCCTAAAGGAGAAGTGTGCAATTCCAAAAGAATCTTTTGCTTTAGTTGGGAATTCTTACAAAGATATAAGAGATCTTTTTATCATAAGGAATCATTTTCCAACTAAATGTATCATATGTACTAGGATCTTGTTGCAAATTTTGAATGAGTGTCCACACTTCTTCATCCTTCTTCCATTCATCCCTTGCTTCAGTTATCCAATCTAGTTGGATAATAGAAATGGCACGAAGCAATGCTTCCACCTCTTCATTCTTTCTTGAGAGTGCATCTGCAACAAAATTAAGCTTTCCTTTTTGGTAGATTATTTCAAAGTCATAACCCAACATCTTTGTGACCCATTTTTATTTCTCTTTTAAATATATTCTTTGTTCAAAAAAGTGTTTAAGACTATCATGATTAGTTTTTACCTCGAAGTGTCTTCCCATTACGTAAGGTCGTCATTTATTTGGTGCATGTAGTATTGCTAACATTTCCTTCTCATAAATAGCTTTTTGTAAATACTTTTCTTTGATTGGATGACTTTCAAAAGCAATGGGTCTTCCTTCCTACATTAAAACAACACCAATTCCATTTCCTGAGGCATCACATTCCACAATAAAGGTTTTTGTGAAGTCTGGCGTAGCTAAGACTGGTGCTCGACACATTACCTCTTTAAGATGTTCAAAGGCCTTAGTTGCTTCAGGAGTCCATAAAAATGCATCTTTCTTCAATAATGTTGTTAGAGGTGCTGCTATTCTCCCATAATTCTTAACAAACTTTCGATAATACCCTGTTAACCCGAGAAATCCTCATAATTTCTTTATGGTTGTGGGGACTTTCCATTCCTTAATGGCTTTAATTTTGTTAGGGTCTACCTTAACACCCTCGTGGTTACAATATGACCCAGATATTCCACCTCTTGTACTCCAAAGAAACATTTGGATGTTTGTGCATATAATTGTTTCTCCTGCAATAATTTGAGCACCCTGTCAACATGTTCAACACCAGTCCTTCCAAGACCTACGTAGATTAGTATATCATCGAAAAATACTAGCACAAATTTTCTAAGGAAGGGTTTGAAAATGAAATTCATCAACCCTTGAAATGTAGAAGGTGCATTGGTAAGGCCAAAGGCATAACCAAAAAGTCTGTGACCCTCATGAGTTTGAAATGTTGTTTGGAATATCTTGAGTCTTCGTTCTAATTTGGATGATATCCGAAGCGAAGATCCAACTTGGTAAAATAAATTGCTCCTTGTAATTCATCCAATAATTCATCAATCAGAGATAGGAAATTTACCTTTAATGGTGAGCTTATTTAGCTCCCTATAATCCAGACACATGCACCATGATCCATCTTTCTTGTGTACCAATACTACGGGAGCATAGAAAGAACTTTTTCTAGGTTGAATTATACCCGCCTCTAACATTTCTGCAATCATATGTTCAATTTCGCTCTTTTGGACATAAGGATATATATAAGGCCTCATGTTTGGAGGAACACTTCCTGGAATCAAATGAATACCATGATCATGATCATGAATAGGTGGGAGTCTTTTGGGAGTTTCAAACACCTTGGAATGATTGTCCAAGACATTTTGGAGATCTGGAGAAATAGATGATTTTGATGTTGGAACTTCTTGTGAGCATAATTGTGCAGTTACGCCTCGTTGTTCTTTCTTCAGAAGCTTTGTCATGACATTAGAGCATATTATCTTTCCCGGCTTCCTTGCGATATCCCATAATTCAACTTCCTTTCCTTCCGAAAAAAATTTCAAGAAAAGTTCTTGAAAATTAAAAGCTATTGTCCCCAAAGATTGTAACCATTGTACTCCTAGTACAACATCAGCACCTCCCATAGGAATGGAAAGAATTGGACTATTCAATACATATTCCCCCATGGTTAGCTTGATATTATGGCATTTTCCAGAGAAATTTATAGTTCCTCCATTTGTAACCATCACTTGAAATTCTGGTGCTAGGTATAGGAAACAATTTAATTCCTTGGCTACCTTACAATGAATAAAATTATGGGTGCTACTTGAATCAATCAACACTATCAAATTTTTCTTCTTGATATGTCCTTATATCTTGAGAGTTTGAGGAGTGGTAATTCCTGCCAATGCATTACATGATATGGTCAGATTCATTTCTTCCCCTTCTATGGATGGTTCCTGGTGTATATCTTCTTCTTGTTCATTTTCTTCTTCCTCTTCACAATCTATGTAAAATAATTTCTTCTCAGCACACTTATGACCTTTAGTGTATTTGCTATCACAACTGTCGAAAAGCCCTTTTAATATTTTTTTCTTCCAATTTTTGTGGTGTCAACCTTGTAGGTTGTGGAACTCTAGGAGTAGCAAGACTTCCATCTTTATATATGTGAGTGGTAGGCTTCCTTGTCGCCATAATTTTACATTCAATTTTTCTTGCCAACATGAATGCCTTCTCCAATGAATCGGGTTCCCAAAGGTGAACCTCATGTTGGATGTTATCCTTTAAAGTCCCTATGAAGACATCAATCATGTGTTCCTCTGGAATATCAGTTACCCTTATATTCAATTTTTGGAAGTCCTCGATGTGCTCCCCCATACGCCCTTTTTGTTTGAGATTTATCAATTGGCTAAGAAGGTGTTGCTCTTTGTATCCTCATAATATGCTATCATTTCCTCTGCAGTAAAAATTGACCAAGTGACAATTTTTTTACGAGAGACATAAAACCATCGATACCATACAAATGTATTTTGTTCTAAATGTAAAGTTACGATCGTACCTTTTGTGTGTTTTTCACATTATGGAGATCGAAATATTGCTTCATCGCGTATCCATGTTACGGGATCCTTCCATCAAACTTCCTCATATCCATTTTTGGAATATGGTGGTTCTTCCCACCAACATTAGAGTTTATGAAATCACGATTAACATTTATTTTGTTCTCATCATTAGTTTCCTCTACTATCTTTTCACCATTAGGAAACATTTCTTGTATCAACTTTGTCAAACCTTCTATGTTTGCTTTTAGATAATTCTTCATGTTTTCCATTTTAGCTTCCATATCATCCATCTTAGATTCCATGCCATCTTCCATTCCATCTATCTTAGATTCATGCCTTTCTTCAAAACTTCTATTTCATTTTTTGCTGCTCTTTGCGAGAGCGAAATTTCGTGCACTTGCTCTTGTAATTTTGATAGATCATGTTGCAATTCTTCATCTTCATGAGTCATAGTAAAGCCTTCTAAAGGCTTAATGGGTGTTGAATTATTTTTACGGGGCATCTTTTAGAACCCAATACTAATATATATTCTACAATATTCCCTTGGAATCAATTCAAATTGATTCTTCAAACAAGACTTATGCAATTTGGAAAAAAAATACACACATTTTTCTTGCTTTTGAGGAGCTCAATATTGAAATTGGATTATCTCTGTAATTGCAGCACTTCAATATTTGAATTTTGTCACCAACGTAGCCCTCTGAATTCTCTTTCTAATGCCATAGGTCTGACCTGATTTGGATTCTCCAAGACAAATTTGTGTCCAATCTCCCACAATGACCTAATTATGGACTGTTTCAGTAAAGCGAACTTGTATGACTTGCCACGTGTCACTATTTCGTCCTTCGGCTCTGAAATTTATAACCAAGAAACTGCAATCTATTTTCTTGTGATCACTTTTTACGGAACTCCAATCTAATGCTCAGAGAGAGAGTTATGAATCTTTTCCCACGATCACCTCTTTGAGATGAAATTCGAGAGCCTGAAAAAGCACTACCTTCCACAGATCATATCTCTGAAAATATTGTGAACCAAGCTCTGAAATTTTTTGACGAGTTTCCTCAGGATTTCAGCTTTGCACCCTAAATATTTCATATTCTGAACCTTCGTAGAAAAAAATTTATAGCGAAAATTCCACGATGACCTATTTAGAGCAGCGAAACCCTAGAATCCAAATCTCTGATACCAAATGTTGTGTAACCAGCTCCAAAAATAGAAGAAAAGAGATATCAACGCCTTAGAAATAAGCCACTTTGAGGGGGTAACCTCCAATACATTACATAAATGAACAATTCTTAGATGATACAATTTACAAAACCTCCTTTCTATATAGGAGTCCATGGGGCCACAATTTAATCCTAGTGGGGCTGCAATGTATTCCTAGCCGACCCAACAATAATAATTTAAGGGCACAATAATAACAATATGGCGGTTACAAGGGTGTAATAATAACAATAAGGGGTTACACTAACAACAATAAGGGACTATACTAGTAAATAGGGACTTAACAAATGGAGATGCCTATGAAGATTGCGTGAGCAAGGGCGGGGAAGTCGGAGTTCATCCCGGGGCATTATTCGGCGGGGATTGCGTAGAGGCGAGGAGCTAAGGTTGGCAAAGATCGGTGCATGGATTTGCACTTCCGGGCTAGTTAGTGTGTAGCAATTGTATTGTATTGAGAGCTTGATATGATAAGCTTTGTATGAGGATTGTTACATGATCTCTATGACATATATTATATACAGATAGTTGGGGGTTTTAGCTTCAATCTTTCTCGTTAAATCACTGTGTTAATGTGTGTGAATTTTTATGGTTTCATGTGTGCATTGCAATTGTGTTTATTTCCGCATGTGATGATCAATGGTGGAATAGATTCTGTATTGTGCATGAAGTTAAAATAGCGTGTGATCAGGAAAATCTTGGACATATGCATGCGTAGTGCATCTAATTTCTACATGGTATCGGAGCAGATTGCAATTATTGAAACAATTGAGTTTTGTGCTGGTGGAATTCGAATTTGCTGTAGTGTTTTCTTGGTGTCAAAGTTGAGCATTCATTGAAATGTATTTCAACGGATTGCAATTGGAGTATGCCCTTGAGGGCAGTTCGAATTATATTGCATGGAAGGACAGGATGGAGGCGGTGCTGGAGGATAATGGGTTGAAGGAGTTCATAGATACTGATATTCCTAAACCGGGTTCTAGCGATGCAGCCGCACTTGATGCATGGCAAAAGAAGGTAGCAAGGTGCCGAAGGATTCTGTTGGAAGGTGTGAAGGATCACATTGTGTCCAGCCTTCATGGTAAAGCCACTCCATTCTTGATGTGGAAGGCTTTGACAGAATTGTTCCAAAGCAGAAGTGACCAGAGGAAGTTGGCACTTAAAGACAAGCTCAGGAAAATAAAAATGGAGAAGAATGACACTATTCCGGTATACTTGACAAAGTTTGTCCACTGCAGGGATGAGCTTGGAGTGTAGGATTTACTGTGGATGAAGAAGACTTGGTGAGCTTGGCTCTCCTTGGGCTTCCAAAGAGTTGGAATAGGTACGAGGACTATGTCAATGGTTGGGAGAAACTGCCAAGATGGGAGCGACTTTGGTCAGATCTTGTGCAGGAGGAGATAAGGCGAAGTACCAGGGATGGCTCTTCATCAAAAAATGATGATGAAGAGGATTGCGCTTTGGCTGCCAAAGCAAGGAAAGGGAAGGGGAAGAAAAATCCTTCTCAATCTGGTGCGGATGGCAAAGAGTGTGACATGTCCAAAGTGAAGTGTTTTCATTGTCACGAACATGGGCATTTCGCCACACATTGTCCACAGAAGAAGAAGAACAAGCAGGCTGCTGCAGCTGCTGCAGTTGGTGAGGCTCTTGCCTCGCAATTTGAGCTGGACTTCTCATTGATCACATGCATGGTGTCTAGTGCATTGGGATCAGGGTGGTATTTTGATAGTGGCTCTTCCTTTCACATGACAGGAGATGTGAAAATTTTTAGTGACTTGGTGGAGAAATATCTCCAGTTGCACGTTGAGTTGGGCGACAATGAACGATACAATGTGATTGGCATTGGTACCATTACCTTTCAGAGGGAGTCAGGTAAACTCATTCTTTTACAAGATGTTGCGCATGTTCTAGGTTTAAAGAAGAATTTAATCTCAGTCGAAATGTTAGAGGATAAAGGGTATGATGTTGTCTTTAGTGAAGGAAAATTTTTCCTTCGGTACAAAGCAACAGGACAAGTCAAGAAGGTTGGGATTCAAGCCAAGAATCTCTACAGACTTGAAGTAGATGGGATTTCTACGGAGCTTCCTACTGTTGGGAAGTGTGAGAAAGCCATGCAATTGAAGCTTGAGAGGGATCAGGATTTTCATGCAGGTAAGAGTGGACCTCGGGATGTGGAGCAGCCACAAGATGAGGATAATGGAGTGGAAGAAACCACTCATGCAGAGAAATTTCATGCCAGATGGGCAGAGGGAGTGCATGCAGCTATACCACCAGGTGAGAGGTGGGGCGACATGCATGAGTAATCCCAAGAGGAGATTTCTGGGCAGGATTCATTGAGATGTTGTGGATCTCATGAATTGAACCTAGCTACGAGGTGCCCACATAGATCAGCAGTAGCATGATCAGTTGGAATGATGGAGGAAGATCAAAGTGACAGTGTCGGATACTGGAGCGCGGTTCAGAGTTGACAGCAAGTGCAGAGTGCATGGGTGCAGAGTTCAACAGCGCAGTGGTTCCTGAAGACATGTGCAGTAGCTAAGTATAAGTCAAATACTTTGATGATAGATGCATCAAATTGATTGATTTGTTTGGAGTCTATTCATTTTTGGAAGAGTTGCAGAGAAGATGCATGGAGTTGCATGGCGCTTGCAAAGGTTGCAGGGCGAATGCATGGAGTTGCATGTCGCATGCAAAGACAATCCTTTCTTGTTGAGAGGGAGTGTTGAATATTGCAACAAGAAACAGTGAAGGAGGCATCCTGAAACATCATTCCTGATCCTAGTTGGAAAATAATCACCTAAACTAGGTGGGGTCCACACAAGTGATTTTTGGCGCAAAGTCTATTTTTAGACTATTTCTATTTTTAGACATGTCAATCATATTCTATGAGTTGCAGGATGCTCTTTGTGGATGGTTGGTCAAGTTGGAAAAATATATGGATTTCTATTTTTAGACATATTGGGCAGAATCTATTTTTAGATTTCCAGTCTAAAAATAGATACGTTGAATATTATTAGCTCTTAATAATATTTGGACTCTAAACATTATCTTATTCTCTTGGAGCACTTCAGTTAAGTGCACAGATGTGGCACAGCAGCTGACAGAAGGAATTACGCTATTCCTGAGGGTTTAGTGGAGCTATTGCATGGAGGAATTCAGTTAGAACTCATGTGACAGAGTTTGGTGGAGTTGTAGAAGTAGTTGGTGGAGTTGTGTTCAGTTTAACTCAGTTAGACACAGTTGAGCTAGTTGTATCTAGTCTAACTGATTGATACAATAGTGAGAGGTGTGAATTAATTAATAATTAATTCACTAATTAATAACTCATTAATCAACTGAAGAAAACATCAGTTAACTACAGTGCATGGACAGTTCAGTGGAGACTAGTGGAGAGGTAGGTGAAAGAGCAAGTGTAACTATCAGTTGTGACTATAGTGTTGCATGATTTTGCACCACACATTGATGGAGATGCCTATGAATATTGCGTGATCAAGGCTGGGGAAATTCGAGTTCATCCAAAGCCATTCTTCATCAGGGATTGTGCAGTAGAGGCAAACTAAAGGCTGGCAAAGATCGATGCATGGATTTGCAAGATTAGGGGCTGATTAGTGTGTAGCAATTGTATTATACTAAGAGATTGATATAATAAGCTTTGTATGAGGATTGTTACATGATCTCTATGACATATATTATATACATATAGTTGGGGTTTTTAGCTTCAG
The DNA here is from genome assembly GCA_034641835.2 of Pinus albicaulis. NCBI lineage: Eukaryota > Viridiplantae > Streptophyta > Pinopsida > Pinales > Pinaceae > Pinus > Pinus albicaulis. Next base: position 23,320 of record JAXQQM020066577.1, on the reverse strand, counting down.
GCTTTCCCGTTAAATCACTGTGTTAATGTGTGTGAATTTTTATGGTTTCATGTGTGCATTGCAATTTTGTTTATTTCCGCATGTGATGATCAATGGTGGAATAGATTCTGTATTGTGCATGAAGTTAAAATAGTGTGTGATCAGGAGAATCTTGGACATATGCATGCGTAGTACATATAATTTCTACAAAGAGAGGAGAAGGAAAGCTTGTGGGTGCAAGTTCTCTAGTTGGAGCATGGAGAAGGAGGGCACAATTGCCACAATCTCCACCACAACATTCACCTCCAGTTGCAGTAGAAGCTTCAATAAGCATGTCTCATGAAGGAGGAAATGATAACTTGACAGAGGATTAGAACGCTTTTAGGAAGGCTTTCTTTGACATGACACATATGGTGAAGGTCGTCTATGAAGAGAGGAATACAAGGTTGTAGGGTGAAAGCTCCGGGCCTCCGAGAGGATCGGGTTCTGTAGGAGGAGGAGGTAATGAAAATGGTGATAAGCCACCATCTACTCCACCATCATCCTCACCACCATCTTCACCTTCATCTTCATCCTCTTCCACTACTACAACCCTTAATCATACTCATCAACATACCTCAAAAGGAATTGGTAAAACATCCTTGTTAAAACTTGATATTAAATTTGAGTTGTATAATGGTGAAATGAATGCAAATAAGATTGAAAATTGGGTTTGTCATTTGGAGGTCTACTAAAAGATTCAAAACCTTCAAGATGATGACACAAATATTTAGCTAACTTCCTTGAGATTGAAGGGTGCAACACTAGTATGTTGGAAAGCCAAGACACAAGAGGAGATGAAAAACTATGGTAAGATTTAAATCTCTTGGTTTGATTTTATTGTTGCAAATAAAAGAAAATTTTACCCTCTAGCTTATATACATAAATCTATTATGGAGTGGTGGAATTTTAGACAGCTAAATGGACAAAGTGTTCAAAATTATACTCAAGAGTTTAGGAGAAGAGCACTAGTTTTGGGTGTTAATTTATCTTATCAAGACACTTTGTTAAAGTATATTGGGGGTTTGCACAACTATATTAGGCATACTATTCTCATGTTCAATCCCACAAACATAAATGAGGTTTTTTTTCAAGCCACACATCTAGAAGCAAGAGGGAAACATAGTGCAAATGAGAAAAGTTATAGTTCCCTCGATTATGAAGGAAAAGGAAAGGGTGAGTTTAAGGGAAAAGGAAAGAACAATGGTTCTATTAAGTTAGAAAAAGAGAAACTCACATGTAAACATTGATTGAAAAATTTCCATAATGAATACCATTGTTGGCAACTCCATCCAGCGTTGAAGCCCAACAAACTTAAAACCAAAGAGAAGGAGAAAACAACTGCAATCATGAACATGACTTAGGTTCGGATTCAGGATATGAAACCAATATTACAAAAATGGGTTTGAAAGGTAAGAACATATCAAGCACTAGGTCTTCAAATTGTTCTAATGTAACTCAAGATGATGATACAAGAATTGAACTCTTTCATATTAGAGTTGTTTCAAAGCATACCAAAATAGACACACTATTATATAGCGGTTCTCAAGCCAATTTGATTTCTAAAGACTTAGTTAAGAGGTTAAATCTAGAAACTATTGCATATCCAAGACCTTTTCCTTTAGGTTGGATATGCAAGAATGCAAACTTGATGGTAACAACGAAGTGCATCCTAAGGTTTGCAATCAATTCAAACTTTCTTGACGAAGTTGAACTTGATGTAGTTCCGCTTGAGATTTTAGGTATTGTTTTGGGAAGTCCTTATCTTTATGATAGGAGGGCAGTACTTCATCACCATGAGAATAAGTACCACTTGTTCAAGAATGGAATTGAATACATAGTTAGAGTGCATAAGAAGAAGACGATTTTGTGTCTTATGCATGTAGGACAAATGAAGAGAATAGTGAATGCAAGTCAAAATTTTGCTTTGTTAATGTTCAAGCATAATGATGTTTTGAATGAGACCTTTCAAGAAAATACATCAAATGAATAAGATGATTTCATTGAAGTTGTTAATAGTTGTAATAATATGTTTCAGGGCTCTAACATGTTTCCTTTGAAAAGAGGTAAACAAGATGTGAAAGATTTGCAACAGTCCACACCATTTTGAACAATGATGGGAAAAATGTGTCAGTGCTGAATAGTTCAAAAATCAAATAACAACTGCCAAAGAAAGATGAAAAAGAAGGAATAGATTCCACAAGTACTTCTTTTGGGTTTCAAAATGGTACATGGAAATGGCGAAAACACTTGGTCAAAAGTCGACGCAAGTACAAGGCAAGACAAGCTAAAAATCACCATGTTGACAATGTTCGAGGTGAGAAAATTTTCAAGTTATTCAGGTTTCCTTTGATTGATGACTAATGAAGGAACATGTTTTTTTCCTTAAGGACGGTTTGTTGTTGTGAAAATTCTAGGAAATTGCAGCAAGATGGTATCTCCAACAACAAGACAGGGTCTCCAGAATCAAGGAAAAAGATCAGTTTTTATGAAAAGCTCAAATTATTGAATTCAGGAAAATTCTAGTGGATTGAGACTGGAAGGGTGAGTGGGGATGTACCCTCATCCACATGTTAAGTAATGAAAGATATTTTGGGGTATAAAAGCTTCTAGTGGGGAGGTGTGATCAGGTGCTCATTATGTGTTGTTGCGTTACTGTTTATGGTGATTTTCATGCCTTTTAGATGATGTTGTTCAGTTTTTTTTTTAATGTTTATTTGATCAATAAATTCACATAAAAACACATAAAAATCCATGGTTAACTTGCAATTTACCTCATAATCCTCAAGAACTTTGTTTATATTTTGAATTGGAATTTATCACAACAAACACTTTTTCCCATTCAGATCAATGGAAACCGCTTTGGTCAGCCACTTATCAAATATCCTCACAGAACCTATGACCCAAAGAGATGATGACATTAAGAGCATAATAGATCACATCCCTTGTCTTGTCTCTTAAGAACATAACATTACTCTCTTTAGAGAAATGGGAAGGAAGAAGTTCATGAAGCACTACTCAGTATGCCAGAAGGAAAGGCTCTGGTACTTGATGCCTTTACATATTCCTTTTTCAAAAAAATTTGGCACTTCCTACATCAGGACATTACTAAATAGGTAGAAGACTCTCAAGCATCCCATTCTATTCTTCTGGCCCTCAATGCAACCTTCCTCGCTCTAGCTCCTAAGGAATCAAATGTTTCCACAACAAGTACATGCCCATAGCGCTCTGCAATGTAATTTACAAAACTATCTCCAAATTCATTTAAAACCGCCTAAATCCCATCCTCTCGAACCTCATTTCCCCAAAGCAATCAGGTTATGTTGAAGGGAGGTAGATCCTTGATGGTTTCATTCTTGTCCAGGAATCCATCCACTCCATAAAATCTCTGAAGCTACTCTGCATTCTCATCAAAGTGGGTCTTTCAAAAGGCTTCCACACCCTCAACTGGAACTACATAAATCAGGTCCTGCTTTCCTTTGGGTCCAGTCCTCCCTGGACATCCTGGGTCATGTCCTTGATATCCTCAAACTTATTCTCTATCCTTGTAAATGGCTCCTCATCAGATACCTTTTAGCCCTCCAAAGGCATCGGGAAAGTAGATCCTCTCTCTCCCTTTCTCTTCATCCTTATGGCAGAAGGATTGGGCAGAGCTTTAAAAGTTGTCATCACTCAAGGATCCTTCTCTCGTCTTAGATTCCATGGCAACCCCCCCTATCCCATCAAAAATTTGTTGATGACACTTTCCTTTTGAATCACTCCTCAATCAAGGAAGCTCATTCCATAAAATTTTTTTGGAGTCCTTCTCCACTGCCTTAGGAACAACCATCAATTTTGACAAATCTCTCATCTTCTTTTTTCACACTCCCCTTGCTACGCAAAGGAATATAAAGAGTATTTTTAGATTCTCGGTGGGTAATCTACCTTCCAAGTACCTTGGAATTCCCCTCTCCACATTTGTTTACAAACATTCATCCTGTAAATTCCTCTCGGAAAAGTTAAAATATAGACTCAAACTTTGTTCATTTCAACCTCTTAATATAGCAGGCCAACTTGTTCTTCTTAAATTGTTCCTACAAGCTTTGACTTCCTATATCTTTTATGTCATGGCACCACCCAAATGGGTCCTTAAATATCTTAGAGACATACAACATAATTTCCTGTGGGAGGCTCTCAAATCAAACAAAAATGGCCATTAGTCAAATGGGATACACTCTGCCTCTCAAAAAACTTAGGGGGGCTTGGTCTAAAAGACCTAGAAAAAGTTAACAAAGTCATGGGATCAAAGATCTAGTGGATATGGTTCAAGCACGCCACAAAACCATCGGCCACACTCTGGCACACAAAGTATGCTTAAAACACTGATAAGCAAGATCTTATCTACTTGAACTCAACCATCTAGGGTTCTCACATCTGGAAAATGGAAAACAAAAAAAGATCCATGGTACAAAGTCCCAATTTCTGGGAAATAAGGGATGTTTGTTCAACAAGATTTTGAAATATTCATGGCAAAAAACCCCCAGAATTAGCAGAGAGCTAAAACTCCCCCTCAACGAACAGCTCATGCTTCCAATAGGTTTTTAGTTTCACAATACTGGAAAGAAGACCCTTATTAGGAAAGATGCAAATGGATCCTCCCTACTCTGATATAAGAGGAAGACACATAATCAAATTGTTCCTACCTACAAGAGGCTCTAGCTCGTAGAAAACTCAAAAATAAAAATGGCCCAGACATTTTAAGGTGAGGATACAGAAATGCATGTACTTTCAGTGTCAAATAAGCTTACAACATTTACTCGTAGACCCAAAATCAAGACCTAGATCCATATTGGTCTAATTTATGGGCCCTACACCTCTGGAAAAACATGGGCATCTTCACTTTCCTCCTTGTCAGAAGGTGCATCCTTACATGGGAGAATCTTACCAAATGATGTTTTTTTGGCCCCTTGTGACAGTTCATGTGTCGATCCTCTTAGGAATCGATTGACCATCTATTCGATTCTTGTCCCGTTTCCAGTCAACCATGGGATATAATAGAACAGGGCTTTTACAGGCATGACAAAGCAGCGAACAACATCACTTATAACTTAAAAAACTAGAGCTCGAGACCCTTTAAAACACCCATTCTCAATAGACTTTGGTCCATAATCCCCTTCTTCTTAGTCTCGGAAATCTAGAAGGAAAGGAATTATCGAATTTTTGATGACAAAGGCCAAACAATGGAAGGAATCTAGATGCTTCTCCACAAACATGTCAATGAAACTCTTCGCATCCATAAATGGGAAGAAAGGGAATTTCAAGGCTCTCAATCTTAGCAAACAATTCTTGATTGGTGGCGCTTGGCCAAGCCTCCAAATGCACCCATCAAACAACCTAAGCACACTTCGAAGGATCTAGATCATTGGTTTGCTCCTCCGCCCAACTTCTTCAAGCTAAATTATGATGGTGCCTCCAAGGGTAACCCAAGACCCATAGGCATAAAAGGGGATTTTCGAAAACACCATGGTGAGGTCATTCAAGCTTACAAAGGTTCAATCGGTTGGGAAAGCAACAACATGGCTGAGATGGAAGCACTCACACAAGGACTAATCATAGCCCGATCGCACAATCTCCACCTCGTCATAAAAGAGGGAGACTCATAGGTGATCACTCAAATTGCCAACCACATGCTTAATGGCTCTCTAGTGCACAAATGTGCAAGTTGTTGGCGCTTGGACCATGATGTTCAACAACTAGCAATAATCATTGTAGAAGGGCGGGCAATTATTTTCATTCACACCAGAAGGAAGGAAAGCATATTATCAGTTCTCCTTGCCAATAAAGGGGTGGAAGGCAATCTCGATTTCACTTAGTTCACGTAGAGTTATCTCTAAACTGTCACCTGGTTTTCTCAATGTCAAACTCTCATCTCTCAAGAGAAGCCTCCCAGGGAGTCTGCTAGCCATTGAAATGTATCTAGAAAAGAACAAGCCTCATTGGGACAACTCTGTTGGTCCACCAAAGCTTAGGAGGTTGTTAAACAACTACATGTCTCTTCTCTTGGCATTTTAAAAAAGTCGGGCATGTAGATGTACACTATTGAAATTCACATCTTGAGTTATTAATATTCCTTATATAATATTTTTTTAGAAAATCAAAAGTAATTTCAAGATATACTCTGAAACCAAAAAGTTATTGTTGGATTTATAAAAAAAGTCATGTGATATAACTTTAAGCTATCAATCCCAAGTTTAAGCTGAAGCTTTGGATATAGTGCAACCGAGACATAGTCTAATTCAACCATTTTATTGGTATTGAAATTACGAGCACCTTGGATCTCTTCAACTTTAAAATCTCTAACTAAATATATGCAATTAAATATTAAAAAACTTTCATGGTCAATGTTTTGTCTTTCTTTTCTATTACGCACATATAATATAAATAAAGTAGAAGATATGCTTATGGTGGATATCACAACTCGACCACATCAAAACAATGAATTAGACAATTTTATTTTTATTTTTATTTTTATTTTTTATTTTTTTTGCCGATTTTGAATGGTTGTTAAATTTTCTCATCAAAGTTATATTTACGTGAACTGGTGAAAAAATTATTAATATATATATATATATATATATATATATATATATATTAAAAGGTTTATAATAGCTTATGGGGTGTAGAATAGACGGTGATAGGGTGTGCTATTAAGTCACTCTGTGATATGAAGGTCATGAGAAAGATTCTTGATTATAGGGAAGAGTATGACTATTACCAGCTTAGATACATCTAACGCTGGATCTATTACGTGCCCAAAGGGATTAAATCCCTCAATGTGCAAACCTTATTTTTGGTGTGTATAACTTGAAGAAAGGTTTGCACCTCCAGGTGCAAACCTTCTTTTTGGTGTGTAAAACTTGAGGAAAGGTTTGCACCTCGAGGGATTTGATCCCTCTCGAGGCATTATAGATCCGGTGTTAGATGGATCTAAGCTGGTTCTAGTTGATGGAAACTATGTCACATTTTTAGATTATCATTTTTATGTATATGTTTGAGATAAAATTCAAAATTTACATTACTTTTTCTTTTCTTGGCATGACCATATCATTCTCTTCTTTATTTTGGTATGTGTTGCTTTCCTTGAATTGTTTCTAGGTCTATGTTTGGATACTTTGAGTGGTTTACGTGCTTATGTGTTTGGATGGTAATGTTTGTGAATGTTACAATTGTGCTATATTTTTATATGTTTATATAATTTTTTATTAGTATTACTAGATTTTTGGCTTCTGTGATCCATCAATAAATTAAGAAGAAATCTTTCGGTAAAAATCACATTAACATGAACAAAGTCGACGCGTTTCGAACCAACCAGTGTGGTTCATCATCAGGACTAGGTGAGAGATCAGATCAGTCGTTAAGTTTAAATAGATGTAGGAGAGGCAAAGAAAACCGTTGAAAACAACTAGTTTGACTATAAAACCAAAAACGGTTAGTCCTATTAATTAAAAATATAAAAAACGGCTAGTTTGAATATTCAAATCAAAAGTTTAATAAAAAATAAAAATAAATAAAAATAAAAGTTTTTCATATATCAATTTTATAGTTTAATTATTTAATTTTTTTATTAATTGATTATACAAATATTATTTTATTATAATTATATATTAATATATGTAAATCTTTAGAAAAAATATAAAATAAAATAAAAGAGAATAAAATAAAATAAAAGATAAACCAATTAAAAAATAATAAATAAATATAAAAAATATAATTAAAAAAAAATAACAAATAAATAAATTAATTAATTAATTAATTAATTAATTAATTAAATAAAATAAAATAGATAAATAAAATTAAAATAAAAGACACTCAGTAAATAAGTAAATAATTAAACAATAATCATAATAATAATAAATAAAATTATAAAAAATAAAAAATAAAAAGAAAATTCCATTAATTTCAAATTTAATTACAAAAGAAACGGCTAGTTTGAATATTCAAATTAATAGTTTAATTAAAAATTATTATTATAAATAACAAATTTTATTTTTATTAATATCATTAATAGATTTTTCAAAATACAAATATTATTTAATTATAATTATATATTATTAAAAAAATAAAAATAAAAATAAATAAATAAATAAATAAATATATATATATATAACGGTTAAGAATATAAGGCGGGGATCCAACACCTGCTTATATTCCAACCAACATCTCTATTGAGATTTATGGGCCTTTTTTCAATTTCAAGGGCTTCTCTTAACTTACGATGATGAAAATGATCAATCCTGGTTAAGACCTTAGCCTCTTTGATGCAGATATGATGGTTAGTTTTTTCCACATGTTCAGCTAGGGCAGAGGTGCGGGACCTGCCATGTCTAAGATCAGCTGCATGTTCACATATCCTTTGGCTAATGGACCTACCCGTTTCACCAATGTAAGGCGTCCCACATGAACAAGGAATAAGATAGACCCCTTTTCCATCTCTAGGGTTCACATGATCTTTAACTGATTTAAGAGAGCTGTGAATCATGTTAAGGGGTTTGAAGGAAGATGAAACCCTATGCTTCCTAAGAATTCTAGCAATCCTATCAGTGGTACCCTGAATGAAAGGAAGCCTTACATTGGAGTACCATTGATTAGGATTTTTATCAATAACCAAGGAACCTCTTTCATCTTTAAGAAAAGCTTTAAGTCCTTGAGACTTACTATAACCATTAGAACAAAATACATCAAGGAGATGGGTCTTTTCTCCCTCAAAGTGAGACTCATCCGAGATTCTCAACGCCCTAGTGGCTAAGGTGTTGAGGATGCCTAACTTTTGAGCAGGGAAATGATGCGAATCAGCCCGAAGATATTGTTCAGTATGGGTTTTTTTACGAAAAACCTGATGAGAGAAAGAACCATCATCTTTAATCCTAAAGATAAGAACATCAAGGAAAGGAAGGCTCCCATCCACCTCATAATCCATGGTAAATTTTATGGAGGGAGATTGACTATTAAGATGAACGAAGAATCGACTTTGTTCATGTTAATGTGATTTTTACCTAAATATTTCTTCTTAATTTATTGATGGATCACAGAAGCCAAAAATCTAGTAATATTGAAACCCTGCTCGGTAGGGCCTTGGCAACGAATGTTCATCATTTGGAACGGGCACGCTTGCGGGTATCTAAGTTGAGATCAGATCTGACCTTTCTGAAAAGATGTAGAGATGCTTCCATTATTCCTTCTTTTGCTTTGATAAAACATCCGCTCAACATTATGAAAAACCATCATGTATTTTTGAAAACTAGCCTCGCGCTCATTCGCTGTGAGATCTCTAAAGTTAGAAGAAGCTTGGATTTTTTATCAAGAAACTTATTGGCATGGCATTTAAATTTGTCCAATTTGATTCCATCAGACTTATAGACCAAAATTGATGCCAGGTCTGTGATTAAATCCAGTCGCTGGGAGGCTTTATGGAAGGAGAAACTTTCGTTAAAATTTATGAAGCTGTATATAAGGTCTTCTAACGCAAATCATGATTCGGTTCCATCAACGAGCAAAGTGAATGCAAGTCAAATTTCAGCATTTCGTTCCTGGGTTTCGGAGGTCTCCTCGCCAGCTATTTCAAATTTTGGTGTTCCTCCTTCTTCTTCTGATTCGTCGTTTCCCGTGGTTGGTTCATTTGAAGGGGATAAGCAGTCTGATTCAAGCAGCAATGACTGTCATCCGAATTCGTTAATGTCTAGTGATTCATTATCTACTATCGATATGGTGAAGACAAGTCAGCCTTCCTCAGAGATTGTGCAAACCTCAAGTGATGTTACTTTGATTGAAAAGCAGTTCAATAATCTTGGTGCTGTAGGGAGATCACCGCTTTCGAGTGGATACGTAGCCCTTATATCCAACGATTCACGTTCTAGTAATTCAGCTCCTGCTGGTTCTAAAAATGACGTGGTCGTGAGTGGAGATTGCCAGTGTTCTACAAGTTCCGGTGGATTCGTAGCTCCCATTCCCAACGTTTCGAGTTCAGTGAATACTGCCCAGAGTTCTGCAGGATCCGGTGGATTCGTAGCTCTTGTTCCCAACGTTTCATGTCCTGAGAATACTGCCTAGGTGAGTTCTGACGCTGATGTAATTTCAAGCGCTGTTATGGTCTTAAATTCAAACTTAGATAATGTTTCTTTGAACCCTTTAAGCCCTAATAAGTCTCTAAATAATTTTGGAATTCACTATAATAATAATGAAATTGAATTAAATAATCCTATTAATAAGCATTTATTTATGGATAAAAACTATATCAATTTTAAAAATGAAATAGGGTCAAAAGATAATACTAAAGGGTTTGATGATATTAATAATAAATATGATTATAATTCTTTTATAGATAATAATTTTAATAATGAAATAGTTAAGAAAATTGAAAATAACTATGTTAAGATTAATAATATTGATTCTACCATTGATAATTGTATTAATAATGAATAAATTAAGAATGGCTATGCTATTGATAATAAGTTTAGTAATGTTAGGATGAAAAATATTAAAAATGACAATTTGTTGAATATTAATAAGGACTTTACTATAGATAATGATAAGATTATGGGTTTTAATGAGGATAGAAATAATTTTAATAATAATAATTTACTAATTCTAACAATAATAAAATTTTCTTTAGTAATAAAGTAGTTAATCTTTCGAGTTTCTCCTTTGATTCGTCGGTTTATAGGCTTTTAGAAAAAGGCTTTAATTTTTCCCTTGCTCCTAGGAAAATTCTGGTTCATGATATTATTTGCGATATTGAATTTGGTATCAGAGACTTACCAGATTCATCTAAGGACATTATAAGGCAAGATTGTGCGGTTATTTTAAGGAAGGCCAAGCCCCCTAAAAGTAACCTCAGTAAGTCGGAATTTGAGGCCTTAAAATCCTTAAATAATAATAAGGATATTGTTGTTCTTAAAGCGGACAAAGGAGGTGCTGCTGTAATTCTTAATAAAGAGGATTATAGGAAGAAAATGTTGGACCATTTAGAGAATAGTGGGAGCTACAAAAAACTTTCTAAGAATCCGTTGAAAAGGTTTCTAGAGCTGTAGCTGAGGCTATCAAGTCAAGCAGCTCTGTGGGTTCTCTTAGTAAGAAGTTGATTGAAAGCAACCCCCTGACTCCGAGAATCTATGGTCTTCCCAAAATCCATAAGGATGGTGCTCCTCTTCGACCCATTGTTAACACAATTGGGGGTCCTACTTATCTTCTTGCTAGGTATTTAGCCTCTAAGCTTAAACCTCTTGTAGATCACACCAATTCCTTTGTCAAAGATTCTTATTCTTTTGTTAATGAGTTAAAAGATGTAAGAATGGGGCCTGAAGATCGGTTTGTTAGTTTTGACGTTGTCTCTCTTTTCACCAATATCCCTATTAAGGAGGCCATTGATGTCATTAATCGGATAACTGATCCGGACAGCCTTTTTAGTTGAGATTTGCTGAACTTCTACTTTCTTTAGTTTTGAAGGTGAGTTTTATGAGGAAACCTGTGGTGTTGCTATGGGTTCTCCCCTTTCTCCGGTTGTTGCTAATCTCTTTATGGAAGACTTTGAGTCCAAGGCTCTTTCCTCTGCTCTGCACCAACCAAAGCTTTGGAAAAGGTTTGTAGATGGTACTTGTGTCGTCTGGCCTCTTGGTAAGGAAGAGCTTGATCGATTCTTCGTTCATATTAACAGTCAATCTTCCTCCATAAAATTTACCATGGATTATGAGGTGGATGAGAGCCTTCCTTTCCTTGATGTTCTTATATGTAGGAAATATGATGGTTATTTCTCTCATCGGGTTTTTCGTAAAAAAACCCATACTGAACAATATCTTCGGGCTGATTCGCATCATTTCCCTGCTCAAAATTTAGGCATCCTCAACACCTTAGCCACTAGGGCGTTGAGAATCTTGGATGAGTCTCACTTTGAGGGAGAAAAGACCCATCTCCTTGATGTATTTTGTTCTAATGGTTATAGTAAGTCTCAAGGACTTAAAGCTTTTCTTAAAGCTGAAAGAGGTTCCTTGGTTATTCATAAAAATCCTAATCAATGGTACTGCAATGTAAGGCTTCCTTTCATTCAGGGTACCATTGATAGGATTGCTAGAATTCTTAGGAAGCATAGGGTTTCATCTTCATTCAAACCCCTTAACACGATTCGTAGCTCTCTTAAATCAGTTAAAGATCTTGTGAACCCTAGGGATGGAAAAGGGGTCTATCTTATTCCTTGTTCATGTGGGACGCCTTACATTGGTGAAACGGGTAGGTCCATTAGCCAAAGGATATGTGAACATGCAGCTGATCTTAGACATGGCAGGTCCCGCACCTCTGCCCTAGCTGAACATGTGGAAAAAACTAACCATCATATCTGCATCGAAGAGGCTAAGGTCTTAGCTAGGATTGATCATTTTCATCATCGTAAGTTAAGAGAAGCCCTTGAAATTGAAAAAAGGCTCGTAAATCTCAATAGAGATGTTGGTTGGAATATAAACAGGTGTTGGATCCCTGCCTTATATTCTTAACCATTTTATTTTATTTATTTATCTATTTATTTATTTATTTATTATTATTATTTTTAATAATATATAATTATAATTAAATAATATTTGTATTTTGAAAAATCTATTAACGATATTAATAAAAATAAAATTTGTTATTTATAATAATAATTTTTAATTAAACTATTAATTTGAATATTCAAACTAGCTGTTTCTTTTGTAATTAAATTTGAAATTAATGGAACTTTTTATTTTTATTTTTTATTTTTATAATTTTATTTATTATTATTTTGATTATTGTTTAATTATTTACTTATTTACTGAGTGTATTTTATTTTATTTTTATTTATCTATTTTATTTTATTTTATTTTATTTTTATTTATTTATTTATTTTTATTTTTATTTTTAATTTTAATTTGTATTTTTTATATTTATTTATTTATTTATTTTTAGTTTTTATTTTTATTTATTTATTTATTTATATTTATATTTTTTTATTTTTTATATTTTTTAATTGGTTTATCTTTTATTTTATTTATTTATTTTATTTTATTTTATTCTCTTTTATTTTATTTTATATTTTTTCTAAAGATTTACATATATTAATATATAATTATAATAAAATAATATTTGTATAATCAATTAATAAAAAATTAAATAATTAAACTATAAAATTGATATATGAAAAACTTTTATTTTTATTTATTTTTATTTTTTATTAAACTTTTGATTTGAATATTCAAACTAGCCGTTTTTTATATTTTTAATTAATAGGACTAACCGTTTTTGGTTTTATAGTCAAACTAGCTGTTTTCAACGGTTTTCTTTGCCTCTCCTACATCTATTTAAACTTAACGACTGATCTGATCTCTCACCTAGTTCTGATGATGAACCACACTGGTTGGTTCGAAACGCGTCGACTTTGTTCATGTTAATGTGATTTTTACCGAAAGATTTCTTCTTAATTTGTTTATTAGTAATTAGTTGGTGATGAAGAATAGATACAATATTTTCAATAGTTTGTAGGAGAATTGATATTGCACATCTATTTCATATAATTTTAGGTATCACAACTTTTTACAAGTAATTAATCCTAAATGGTGTTCCTCGAAATATTACAAAATTTATCTTGAAGAGTAGTTTTAATAATTTACTGCATCAAGATTAAATAATTTATTTATTTGTTTATGTTTGAAATAGTTTATTTCCTTCAAGAATATTTTTACGATTTCTTTTTTATCTATAAGTCTATTTTGCAAAGTCAAGAAATAATGTATTTTTGAATTTTTTTAATGAGTGGCCAGATTTATAAAATCTTTTCATTATTTGTTTCTCTAAACAATTATCACATCTTCTTCAAGAGTTTTTTTTTTTTTAATATACATTTAGTAATTTTGAATATATGTAATTGTCTATTAGTAATTAGTTGGTGATGAAGAAAGGAGACGATCTTGTCAAGATGAAGAAGGGAGACGATCTTGTCAAGGATTAATTTTCACTTTGAAGGAGGATTGATTATGCACATCTTTTCATTTTAATTCTAGGTATCACAACTTTTCACAAATAATTATTTATTAATAGTGTCCCTCTACCTATATCTTGAAAAATATTTTTTTAATAATCTACAGCCTCTAGATTAACAACATCTAATGCATTTAATGCAAACAATCAAATAGGATTAGAAAATAACTTCTACACTAAAATCAATGCATCTAATGAAAGCAATCAAATGAGATTAGAAATCAACATCTACACTTAAATCAATGCATCTAGTGCAAGAAATCAAATTGGATTAGAAATCCACATCTACACTAAAATCCATGTATCTAGTGCAAACAATCAAATAGGATTAGAAATCCACATCTACATTGAAATCCATGCATCTAATGCAAGCAATGAAATAGGCTTACAAATCCACACCTACATTGAAATCAATGAATCTAGTGCAAGCAATCAAATATAATTAGAAACCAATATCTACACTAAAATCAATGCATCTAGTGCAAGCAATCAAATAGGATTATAAATCATCATCTACATTGAAATTAATGCATCTAGTGCAATAAATATTCTTCCCTCTCTCCCACATCCATCTAATCTTGAAAAATATTTTTAATAATTTAAAATCTCAATACTAACAACATCTAATCTATCTCATGCAGATAATCAAATAGGATTAGAAAGCAACATCTACAGTAAAATCAATGCATATAATGCAAGCAATAAAATACGATTAAAAACCATCATCTACATTGAAATCAATGCATGTAGTGCAAGCAATCAAATATAATTAGAAATCAATATCTACACTAAAATCAATGCATCTAGCGCAAGAAATCAAATAAGATTAGAAACCACCATTAGAAACCACCATCTACGCTAAAATCAATGCATATAGAGCAAGCAATCAAATAGGATTAGAAATAAACATCTAAATTAAAATCAATGTATCTAGCACAAGCAACCATACAACATTTACACTAAAATCAATAAATCTAGTGCAAGAAATCAAATAGGATTAGCAATCATCATATACATTGAAAATAATGCATATAGTACAAGAAATATTCTTCCCTCTCTCGCCCATCCATCTATATCTATATCTCCCTCCATATCTCATTCTTTGTCTCTCTATATCACCCCCCCAAACACACACATACACTCTCTCCATATCTATCTATCTCTCCCTCCCTCTCTCTATCTCTCTTCTTCCCTCTCTTCACCTCCCATCTATATCTCTATCTCCCTCTGCCTCTCATTTGTCTCTATATATCACCCTCGAAACATACACACTCTTTATCCATATCTATATATCTATCCCTCCCTCTTCCTCTCCCTCTCTCTTCCCCTCCACTCTCTCTCTCCCTCGTCTATCTCTCTTCCCTCCTGCTCTCCTCTCTCCCTCTCTCTTTATCTCCCTTATCACTCCCTCTCTCTCTCTCCACCTTTCTCTCTCTATGTATTTCTTTTTACCTCCATCTCTCTTTCCCTTCAACGCCATCTCTCTCCCCTCCCTCTCTCCTTCTCTCTCTCTTCCTTCCTCTCTCTCCCTTTCTCTCTCACCTCCCTCTATCTATCTCCTCCTCTCTCTCTCTTCATCCTCCAACTCTATCACTATCTCCCTTCCTCTCTCCTTCTCTCTCCTTCTCTTCCCCATTCCTTCCATATGTCCTTTTTTGCCTCTCTATCTCACCCCAAAACATACAAGATCTCTCTCTCTCTCTCTCTCTCTCTCTCTCTCTTCATTTATCTCCATCTCTCCTTTGTCACTCTCTCTATCTCTCCACCTCTATTACTTTATGTCTTTGTTCTTCCCTCCACATATATATATATATCATGATATATTAATATATATTATAATATAACAAATTAAATATCATATTAAATTTATATTGCATTAATCCAAAGTTATCAAATTTAATAATATTAATGTTAGATTTAATAATGTTTTTTTATGACATGATAACAAAAATTATAATAAAACTACATCAAATTAATATTTTCAAATATTAGAACTTGGATTTGTAAATATTTATGTCTTTAAAGACTTTAATATATCCATTGGATATGGTTTTTCCCTTTAAAGATTCATTTTACAAATATTTAATCAAAAGAACAAGATTTTCCATTCTTTATGTTGAATTAATTTTTTTCCTTTGATTTAAGAGATGCTATTAGCTTTAGTAAATCTGAGTAAAGATGTTTAATATTTTAAGTGGTTTGGAATTTTTATGTGGCAATTTTTTTTTGTTGAAGGTAAATTTATGATCCATTCAAATTCACATATATGATAAATGAACTATTAAAGACATGAGATAGTTTATTATCCATTCAAATTATATGATAAATGAACTATTAAAGAAATGAGATAAATCCTATACAACTAGTATGGAGATGTAGCACATGTTATGAGTTTGTCTTTTATTTCTTAATGGCACACTCAATCTTCCATCTTGATTTCATATATGCAATGACATATAAATCTCGAGGCTTATGATGTAACTATCATTAGATAAATTTTGAGGTCTAAAATGGGCCTCAAAATAAAAATTTGTAAAACCAAAATCAAATTTATAAGAACCAATAGGATTCAAGATGGTGATGTCAACCATGGGGGATGATTCACCATTTCTGGAGTAAAAAAAATTAAAAGATAAAAAAACAAAAAAAATATTTTTTTCAACTCATATATATATATATATATATATGTGTGTGTGTGTGTATGTGTGTTTGAATGTAAAATTTGATGATGTAATCTAATCTTATTTTATTATTTCATTTATTATTTTACAATATTCCTTAGGAAGCCCATTTTATACCTAAAAATTTCCTAAAATGAACCCATTAATTCGAAATTCACTCATAGGCACTTAAGCCAAAGCAAGCAATTAATTATGGCACTTGTCTCCAAGTTTTTATTATGCCTTGTTTATTAGCTGGTCTTTGGATAATTCTAATTTTTAAGTTGAATATTGTTGTCTTTTCACTAGGCGAAAAGATTATAGAACTATGGTGTTATGGATCTCTCTCAAGTGTGGCGATCATGGAATTATGTAATATATGGTAGTGTATTTGGATACACATGCTGGCCTTGTTGGCCATCTTTTGTGGCTTCCTGGCGATTTCCTTGTTTTTGATCGACACATGCCATCAAAGGAAACATGTGATACCAAAGGCTCATTCAACTCATTGTGTCGATAATGGAACACGTTCACGCTACTCTTTGCAAGTTTATTCTATATTCTTCTAGATATTTTTTTTTAACTCTCACTATGATTGTTTTTGTGTGCCCTGTAGTTCTTTCTAGTGGGGCTAACATAGGGCTTTCCCCTAGGTGTGGGTTAGATATGACCTTGTCAAACTCTACTATAGATCTCAAGGGTGGAAGCCTCAACCCATTATCTAAGCCATTAGCCTCCTCGTTTCTTTCATCTTGTTTCTGTAGGAGGTTTGACCCCAGTGCAGTGGCTTTCGTTTTTTCAATGGTTTCCCATTCTTAGTTCAAGCAATGAGATATGCTACACCAATGAGCATGGGTTCACCACAATGCGACTTATTTCCAAGAGCATGGACGAACTGGGGTCCAATTTAGAGTAGACAACTCATTGGCTAGGTTTTAGGAATTGACCCCACGACACATTCAAGATGAACTGAATCATGACATATGCGATGTACCATCATTGAATTTGAAGTTCTACCTAAGGTTGCATAGAGGGTACCTGCCATTGGTCACACCGAGAGGAGATACAACCAATATATGTAAACTATGGACATATGCTAACACCTTGAATTCCTCCTTGGAAATGTTTTTCTTGATAAAAATGAAACTAGAGAAAACATGTTGCTATCCATAGATCGCATGCTAGAAACCATGAGCAAAAGTCTTGAGTACATTGAAAGACATATGGGCATCAATGCTTAAAATTGAACATGTCACATCCAGTCAAGAGTCCTTTAACACGTCACAAAAGTGTTAGCGTAAAATTATCTGTAAAAAAAAATGTTAAATTTAATTTCTGCTGGTTTTAAAAAAAAATGTTAGCATAAAATAACGATTCCAAATGCGGAATAAATACTTAAAAGGAATCGAAAATTAAAACTTAAAATTTCCCATTAAATAATACCTCTAGCCATTGATGAATTATACTATGTAGAAAAGGTAATTTTGCAGAGATGAAATATGCACAAAGATCAACACTCCAAGAAGTGCTCCAACGAATGGTTTATTGCAGATTCTTTAAGGAAACGAAACAGACTTTAATAAAACTATAATGCAGCAGCCAAAGGCTTGAGAGTTCTTCTCCACGTTCACTTTTCTGCAACGAAGCCTCCCTAACGTAGTCACTACATAGAACTGCGTCCTCAACACCAACACTAAAGAAAATCTGAAGGCACTTCCAAGCTCTCCTCACTCTAACTTGATGGTGTAAGGCTGAAGGGGTTTAAGTTAGTAAGCTTGGGGACCAAATAGAAGAATTTATAGCCAAGCTTCCATCAAGCTTATGTTGGCTATTGGTTAAGTGTTCCAAAAATCATGGTAGATAACTGTAATGGGAGTAACGGACTAGATAACTGCAATGGGAGTAACAGATCACTTCAGAAGCTCCCAAAAAGAAATTAATTAACTTCAGTTGATTTCCTAATTTAAGGAAATAACTGCAGTTGGTTTCCATAATTTAAGGAAACAACTGCAGATCAGTTTCCAGAAATCGCACGTTGGGAGAGGGAGCTTAACATTGTCCCACTTGGTCCATACTTCCAATCTTAATGTCTCATCTTAAAACCCATTGAAAATTTGTATTAAGTAATAGATACATGAATCATGGCGATACATCCTCTAATGACGAGTATTATCTTCCATGTATTACTATGTATTTATTTCTATTAAAATTTATGTGGCAACAATTTCTTAATGAATAAACCCTATGTTCATTCTTGGTCCTACATAGATGAAATCTCTCAAATCAAATTAAGGTGCACATAAATATGAGAAAAACATCACAATAATTAAGAATTTCATTAAAATAACATTGTTCATACAATGAGAAACTATATAATGGAACCAAGTCCCATATTCGTTACATGATCCTTGAATTTAAACGGTGGCATGCCCTTAGTCAAAGGATCAGCGATCATCAACTCAGTGCTAATGTGCTCAATGACCACTTTCTTTTCTTTAACACGTTCCCTTATGGCTAAATACTTAATGTCGATGTGTTTATTTTGACTCCCACTTTTGTTGTTCTTAGCCATAAAAACAACAGCTGAATTGTCGCAATACATTCTCAATGGCTTAGAAATAGAATCCATAATTCTAAGCCCAGAAATGAAACTCTTAAGCCATACACCTTGTAAAGTAGCCTCAAAACAGGAGACGAACTCGGCTTCCATAGTGGAAGTGGCAATCAAGGTCTGCTTGGCACTCCTCCATGATACAGCTCCACCGGCCATCATAAAAATGTATCTTGATGTTGATTTGTGTGAATCAACACATCCAACAAAGTCAGAATCTGAGTAGCCAATTACTTCCAAATTGTCCGTCCGTCTATACATAAGCATGTAGTTTTTGGTTCCTTGAAGGTACCTCATTAATTTCTTTGTAGCTCTCTAGTGGTCTAAACCTGGATCACTCTAATATCGTCCCAACATTCCCACAAAAAATGCAATGTCAGGTCTTGTGCAGACTTGAGCATACATTAAGCTTCCGACAACAGAAGCATATGGAATGTTCTTCATTTGTTCCCTTTCAAAGTCGTTCTTTGGGCATTGGTTCAAATTGAACCTATCACCTTTCACAATGGGAGTGACACTTGGTGAACAATCCTTCATTTGAAATCTCTCTAAAATTTTATTAATATAGGTTTCCTGAGACAAACCCAAGATGCCTCGAAATCTATCTCTATGGATCTTAATGCCGATGACATAAGATGCCTCACCCATATCCTTCATATCGAAATTTTTAGAGAGGAATTGCTTCACCTCATGCAACAAACCCTTATCATTGGTTTCTAGCAAAATGTCATCCACATATAAAACAAGAAAACATATTTTACTCCCACTGACTTTCAGGTATATACATTCATCCATAATGTTTTCTACAAAACCGAAAGAAGAAATTACATTATGAAATTTCAAATACCATTTGCGGGATGCTTGTTTTAATCCGTATAATGATTTCTTGAGCTTGCAAACCAATTTCTCACCATCACTAGAGGAGAATCCTTCAGGTTGTTTCATGTAAACCTCCTCCTATAGATCTCCATTGAGAAATGTTGTTTTCACATCCATTTGGTGCAACTCCACGTCAAAATGGGCTACTAATGCCATAATAACGCGCAAGTAATATTTCTTAGATACAGGAGAGAAAGTCGTTGTGTAATCGATTCTTTCTTTCTGAGTGAATCACTTTGCAACGAGTCTTGCCTTGTATCTCTCAATGTTGCCCAATGAGTCTTTATTTGTCTTAAAGACCCATTTACATCCAATGGATTTTGCACCATTAGGCAACTCAACAAGATCCTAGACTTCGTTACTCTTCATAGAATTCATCTCTTCCTTCATGGCATCATACCATAATTTTGATTCTTTGCAACTCATGGCTTGTGAAAAAGACCCGGGATCATTTTCGGCTGCAATGTTGTAGTCAGATTCTTGCAGATACACAATATAATCATCAAGTATTGCTGATCTCTTTGGTCTAGTAGATCTTCTTAATGTTGTACCACCATCTTCCTGTGAAGTATGTGGTTCAAATTGTTGTTCAAAAATTCTTGGCAATTCTTGAACTATCTAATCTACTGGAATGTCGTCAACAGCTTATGGAACTTCAACAATTGGTTGTTCAACACCAATTTGTACTTGAGGGGTGCTGTGAACAATAACCAATCTATCACTTGAGGTGGAAGGTTGAGATTCTGAATGATCCTTCTCAGAAACTATGTTCCTGGTTTGATCGCTCCCATTGATCAAGTCATTTTCAAGAAACTTTGCATTTCTTGATTCCACAATCTTAGTGCTGTGAGATGGAAAATAAAATCTGTAACCTTTAGACCTTTCAGCATATCCAATGAAATACCCACTAATGGTCCTTGGGTCCAGCTTCTTCTCTTGTGGATTATATATTCTCACTTCATATTGGCATCCCCAAATGTGCATATGTCGCAAACTCGGTTTCCAACCTTTCCATAATTCAAAAGGCATTTTAGGAACAACCTTGGTTGGAACTCAATTTAATATATACACTGTCGTCTTAAGTGCTTCAGTCCACAAGGATTTAGGAAGATTGGAGCTGCGAAGCATACTCCGCACTATGTCCAATAATGTTCGGTTTCTTCTTTTTGCTACACCATTCTGGTCGGGTGAACCAGACATGGTGTATTGGGCAAAAATCCCATGCTCTTGAAGAAATTTTGTGAATGGCCCAGGTGCTTGTCCATCTTCTGTGTATCTACCATAATATTCTCCACCTCTATCTGATCTCACGATCTTAATTTGCTTGTCGCATTGATTCTCTACTTCAACCTTAAAGATCTTAAATGCATCTAATGCTTTGCTCTTTTTATGAAGCATGTAGAAATACATATATCGTGAGTGATCATCTATAAAAGAGATGAATTATCTCTGACCATGTGAGTCCATGTCTGGACTACATATATTAGTATGTATGATCTCTAATATGTCTGAACTTCTATTGCCACCTTTCTTTGACTTGTTGGTCTGCTTTCCCTTTATGCAGTCCACACAAGTCTCAAAATCAATAAAATCCAGAGTATTAAATACCCCTTCATTTATCAATCTTTTAATTCTTTCTCTGGAGATATGACCTAGTCTCCGGTGCCATAATTTAGAGGAATTTTCATTAATAACACATCTTTTAGTGCTAGTGTGAACATGCATTGAATCATAAGTGACATTGTTTTGTAAATTAATGCAATAAAGACCATTAGACAAAATACCATTCCCAACACAATCAGATTTATAAAATAAATTGAAGGATGTTTCTGAAAAGTTAAAGGAATATCCAAAAGGTACAAGCCTTGAAACTGAAATCAAGTTTCTAGAAAAACTTGGAACATAAAAGGTCTTTTCTAATTCTAAAACAAAGCCACTACTTAAAGTTAAATAGCATGTTCCTATAGCTTCCACATGTGAGCCCATCTTGTTTCCTGATAATATGCTTTGTTCACTTCCCACTGGCTTCCTTAGGTTTTGCAAACCCTGCAAGGAATTCAAAATGTGAATTGTTGATCCAGAATCAATCCACTAAGTGTTAATATTGACATTAACCATATTAGATTCATAACAAGAAAACGAGATTGGATTACCTTTGTCCGCAAGCCATTTCTGAAATTTGGCACATTCCTTCTTCATGTGTCCCTTCTTTTTACAGAAGAAACACTCATAATCCTTCTTGATATCAGCTTGGGCAGGTACTTTACCTTTCCCTTTCCGATTGGCTTGAGATTTTCCCTTTCCTCGCATTGTCAGCATTGCACTTTCTCCCATTTCCATCACCAATCTTTGTTCCTCTTGAACACACCTGGTCATGAGTTCATTAATTAACCATTTATCCTTATGTGTGTTGTATGACATTTTGAAGGGTCCGTATTGGTGCGGAAGGGTGTTCAGGATGTAGTGCACTAGGAAAGACTCCGATATTTCAACCTCGAGGTTCTTCAATTGAGCCACAGTTTCCCTCATTTGCATGATGTGCTCGCATACACCTTTCACATTGGTGAGCCTTAGGGATGAGAAATTCATGATTAGGGTGCTTGCTAGTGCCTTGTTTGAAGTGACGAATTGATCATCAATGGCTTTCAACATGTCTCGGGCCTTTTCATGCTGTTCAATGGAACCACGAATACCAGCTGAAATTTTAGTCTTAATGAACATCATGCTTAGGCGATTAGATCGTTCCCATCGTTCATAAAGAGTGATGTCCGTTGCAGTGCTGGTATTATTGAGTGTCGGTGGTTCATCTTTCCTAATAACATAGTCTATGTCCATCCACTCCAAATGAAGGATAACTCTCTCCTTCCAGACCTTATAGTTATCTCCCTTAAGTTCAGGGATATCAGTACGAATTTTAGAGAAATTTGTAGGTTGTATAACTGCATAAAATTAAAGATCACATGTTTATGTTAAAATTGAGACCTAAATAAAATTTCATGCTTTACCAATGTAAATCACGCTTAAAATTGAATCTAATGACATACAAATTGTTTGTGGACTAAATTTTTATTTCAAGAAAATTCATGTATTCTTTATGATAGAATTTATCAAATTATTCACTTAATTCATAGTTCTA
>JAXQQM020069172.1:0-11054 GCA_034641835.2 Pinus albicaulis | reverse complement strand
GATGCTGTTACACCATTTTTTGGTCATCTAACCTATTATCATTAGATGGACCCAAGTACACCATGTAAGACCAATTTTACCCTAAGTAAAATTGCCTTCACTATGTTAAATAACTTAATAAACCACATTTATTAGGTTGTTTATGGTCTAAACGGGAAACCCCAAAAGGAAATATTAAACAAACCTATATTTGTTTGATTTTCCTCATGGAATAATTAATTAAACCATAATTTAATTATTATTCCCAGTCATGTTTAACCCAAAAACAAAGAAATTAATTAGATAAAACTTTATTTATCTTATTATTTTCTAGGAATAGTTATTTAAATCTTATTTAGATAATATTCCTTGATAAATATGACCAAATCACCCACAAATAATTAAATAAATCATTATTTATTTGATTATCTTCCAACCACTTCCTTAAAAAGATAAATAAATCATTTATTTATTTATTTTTCACTAATCAAGGGAGTTGACCCAAGTCAAATACCCTTTCCCTCCAACAAATATAATAAAATATTCCATAAAAGGTGGATCTAGATTTGGTTAACATTATTTTAATCATGCACCAAGATCTAGAATGAACCAATATTTTGTTATAAATAGGAGGGTTTTTCCTACCATTCTTCACCTTTTGTTGCCTATTAGATCACTCTGGATCTATACACTTGGTCACCATTTTCTGCCATTTGCTGTGTGAGCTCCCTTTGAGTTCCATTCTTTGTGTGGTTTTTCTACACCAACAAGAGAGAGAGATTTTAGATCTGAAGTGCTGAGGACTTCCAAGAACCCATCCCACTGAGGAGAATTGGATACACCTTCTTGTTTTCCTCCCAGGTGCCCGATTAATATAAAAATTCTTTCAAAAATTGTTCTTGTCTTGTCTACTGGTATATGGAGCAAACCCTTACTTTTTCTGCTTAATGTCTTTCCATGCATAGATCTGGTTTTTTGCAGCTCTTTTATGTCTAACTAACCGCAGATCTGAAGATATTGGCAGCCACTTTTGTTGTTAGGGCTATTATTTATGCGTAGCTAAAGTGGTCCTTTTTCGTACACTTTGACAAAGGATTCATACTAACAAATGGCGACTCCACACGGGTTTTAAATTACGACCGCTGTCGTTTTTCATATTCCTGCATATCCAGCTACTTCAGACCCTAGGGTTTCTTTTCAGCTGTTTATTTTTCCTATTTTTATGTTCTTTTTCTCACATAAAACCTTAAAACATTCAAATTTCTAACTTCCGTGTGTTTTTGGCCCTATTGCGCAGGTAAGCGACACCAGCCGCAACTGAGACGACAACTTTTCTGAAAATCTTCCGCCGAGACAACCGGAACGGGGGGTCGCACTTTTTGGCCGATAACCTGCAACCTGGACCTCCAGGTCGCACTTTTCTGCCCCTTTTCTGCGACCTGCACTGAAAACAGGTCAAAACCTGCGACCTGCCATTTTTTCAGTGATTTTTCTGCAATTTTTCTGGGTTCTGCTGCAGCTTCTGTCAGGGTCTTCCAGCCTCTGTTTCAGCCCGCTTTGACCTGGTTTTCATCTTTTTTAGCTCATCTAAGTGGGAACCTAGCCCCCTAGGGCTTCAGTACCCTCCACTTTTTGTGGAAGAGTTTTTAGCTGTTTCAACCTCTGTTTTTCTGAGTTTCAGCTCCCCCTTTTCCAGATCTGTTACCTCCTTTTCAGATCCCTTTAAATCAGCCTCTCTTCCTTTCAAATCACCTCATGTCATTTTTTTTGGACCTCTCTTTAGGACCTCCTCCCTATCCTTTCCGCTTTTCGCTGATTTCCTCCCTTTTTCCAGCCACCTTGCCTCTGTCTCTTGGCTGTGATCTGCACCTCTTTTCAGCAGCCTTATCCTCTAGATCCCTGTCCCTTTTTGACCTTAGATCTATTGGCCTCTTGTCCGTGTGTTTTGCCTATATTTTTTCCCTTTTTTAGCTGAGTTTTGAGAGACCCGCCTTCTTGGGTTAGATAGATGCACAAGTAACTGTTAATTTTCTGTTATTTCAGCATTATATACTGTTCTCTGTAGGTTTATTTTCAGTTACGCAGCACACTTTTTTCTTGCTCTCAAAACGGAAAGGGTTTAAAAATTAAAATTAACGCACGCCACACATTGACCCTAAGTGAAGAAGCGCCTGGTTAACACCGCCTGGCAAAGACTCTAAAATCAATTGTCACTGCACCTTTTCTGCCCTTGACCTCACTTGATTCTGTCCCTTTCTGCCCTTGTCGGTTTCCTTCTTCATCATTGCGCCCCCAAGGCGCCTTTCCCGGAGACTTCTTGGCCTTCACCCTCAGTTTCCGGTCGATCGACCTACTCCGCCTCGCCATCGTCGAGCCAGTCCCCCTCCGAGTCCGCACTCCGACTCCTCTCCTGATTCATCGGGTTCTCCTTCTCCTCCTGGTTCTCCCCCTGTCACCTTCACCATGTCTGGTCCAGGGCCTAACGCTGGTGGTGCTCCAGGCCCTAATGCCAGACCTGCCACTAGCGGAACCGCCACAGGAACTACCTCGGCCACACCCTTGCTGCCGTACATTGCAGGCCTCAGCCTCCCCGATTTCAATCAGTTGATCAATGACCCTATCCGCCACGATGTTGGTTGGCCTGCTATGCCAACCAAGCTCCCCTCCGACATCCCTAAGTTTGAAGTCCTTGCTGGAGAAGATCCAACCAATCATGTCCGATCTTTCCACATGTGGTGTTCCTCCAATTCCATTACCGATGACTCCATCCGTCTTCGTTTGTTCCAACGCACGCTTACCGGCGAAGCTTCTAAATGGTATGTTGAGCAAGCCACCTCTTCCCATACCACCTTTGCGACCCTTGCCCAAGCCTTTTTATCTTATTTCCAGCTCCCTCTCCGATACGATACTGGCACGGAGCTCTTGACTTCATTCAAGCAAACCTCTTCGACCCGCCTTTCCGCCCATGTTCAGGAATGGCGACGAAGACGAAGCTTATGTCGAGCTCCCCCCTTCGAAGATTGGGTTTACATGGACTGGTTCCTTCGCACCCTCTTAGCTCCTATCGGCAAAGATATTCCTCTCATTTTCCTCAAACTGAAGAAGCCACCCTCCAAATAGCCTTGAAATATGACCTGATCAACGCTCAATCTGGTTATGTTTATACCGTCCTTCCTGACCTTCCCAGGCCCGGCGGCGCTAACGCCCCGGGGGCATCTCATTCCGCCGACGGTATCGTTGGAGCCCTTTCCCATCCGTACGCTCAACCTTCTATGGGCTATGGTCTCCCTCAGGGAGGGGCCAGCACCTCTAGCACTCTCCCCCCTCCCGGTAGCATGTATCCAGGATACAGCATGCCTCCTCCTTTTACCCAACCTCCTGCTTACCTCAATGTTGCCCAACCCCACCATTATCCTTATCCGCAGCCTGGTGCGCCAACTCCTCCAGCATACGCGCTTCCATCTCCCTTGCCTCCTCAAAACCCACAACAGCACTTACAGCGCCCTCCAGGGCAAGTATTTGCACAGCAGGGCGCGACTAATCCCCCTTCTTCTCAAAGAAGGCGGAGAGGCAATCAAAACCAATCTGCCCCTGGTACCCGTGGACCCAATCCTGGTGTGGACCCTAACACTGCCAACCAGCAACAGGGCACTCAGCCCAAGCCGGACAGGCCGCTTCGCACAAATAAGCCTTGTTCGTGTTGCGGTGTTTATGGTCATTACACCCACGATTGTCCCCTCTTACCCCAGAGGCGACAAATGTGGGAGTCTCAAGCCACATTGCGCGGACAACACGCCTCCCCTCTTGCTCCTCCTAATGTGGCCACTACCCAACCGGCTGTGTTTACTGATCCCTTCCCTCAGCAAGGATTCGTGGCTACCCAACCGCCTGACAGCCAGGTCGCCACTCCCCCTTCCCTTTCTGGTTCCTCCGATTATCAGATCCTTATGATGCACTCCGATCCTAACCCGCCCGTCGATCTTCACCTTCAAACTCTGTCTCGCCAGTACCCCAAGCCTCCTACTCAGTCTGCCCCCGAGCCTCCTTCTTCAGGTTCTACAGAGCCTCTTTCGACATCCAGTGGCCCCTTACATATCCCTCAACCCAAGGTTGAGGTCCATACCAAGTTTCCTAAGGGACCCCTACGTCGAAACGCTGCTTCCGGTCGAGCTGCTCATTCGTATAGTATAGTAGATGATTTGGCGCAATCTCCTGCTGCCATTTCCACACTGGAACTCCTCCAGTCATGCCCTTCCCAAAAGAAGGCTCTACTATCTTCCGTGGGCGCTGTAGATCCTGCTGACGACCAAATGATTGTTTTCGACGCCACTCAATCGGATCACCCTCCCCTCCCTCCTTCTGTCGCCTTCCAAATCCCAGTCAAGATACGGAACGCCACCGTTTCCCGGTGTATCATTGACGAGGGGGCATCCACCTGCGTGATGTCCGCTTCGGTTTGGAAGCAACTCGGATCCCCTGAGCTGGCCCCTTCCACGATCACCCTTAGAGCGTGGGACGCTCATGCCTCCCAACCCATTGGCTTGTTCCGTAATTGTCCTATCACACTCGCCGGTAAGACTGTTTGCGTTGACGTCGAAGTCATTGACGCCCCACTAGACTACAACATTCTTTTGGGGCGAAGCTACACCTATGCTATGTCCGCTGTCCCATCCGCGGTCTTTCGCAAGATGTCTTTCCCCCATAATGGGAAGATAGTCACCATTGACCAGTTGACATATCATGAGCCAAAATCTCAGACCTCACCTGAGATGACCATCTCTTCTGTAGCCAACAAGCAAACCGTCGATTCCTTGACCAGTGTCTCCCCCGGCGTTTACAAAGATTCCTCCCTGCTTGGAACTTTTCCTAATCTTCCTCCTCCTCCCATCACTGATCCCAGCTCATCGAATGTTTGCATGATGCAATCGTCTCAGGCTGCCCGTAAGCGGCCTGCCTCGGCTAGTCAGCAACCTCCCCCTCGCCCTCCGCAACCCGCTCCTAGCCCTTCATCTCAGCCAGCCGGACCTCCTCCTTCTGGCCCTCCCCCTACAGCTGGTATCTCTGAACCCCTTTATCCTCCTGGATCGGTTCCCCCAGGCCTTAACCATCTCGAAGCCGTCCCTCCTGGTCATTTCCCTGCTAGGCAGATACCTTTCCTGGCTCCCCCTCCCGGAGTATATTCTGTCCCTGTCATGGCCACCCTCTCTCTCCCTAACCTGACCTTGGGCATACCGGTCTGGTACCTTGATCCCCCAGCCGCCACCCCTCCTGGTCACCCCAAACCCTATATGGATTTGACACCGGTTCAACCAGTCCCCCTCGCTTCCTCCGTTGCCACTGTGCTTCCAGCACCTCCACAGGACCCTTCTCCTGTCATGAAGGCTCCCGGAAAGAAAGGCAAAGCCCGCAAGGGGGCACCCAAAGACAAGACCACCACGACTGACCTGACCCCCCCCTCTGCCTGCAAAGCCTTGTGCCTTATGTGATGTCACCGGTCATGCCACCCATGCTTGTCCCGAATTGCCCCGTATTCAGCCCATGGTTGAAGTCGCGTTCCCCGAGTCTACGGTCCCTGAAGCCTCCATTCCTTCTTCGTCTGTAACCAAGAACCCCAAGACTCTCCGCACCAACAAACCCTATGCTTTGTGCAGCGTTC
This sequence comes from Pinus albicaulis, assembly GCA_034641835.2. Lineage (NCBI taxonomy): Eukaryota > Viridiplantae > Streptophyta > Pinopsida > Pinales > Pinaceae > Pinus > Pinus albicaulis. The sequence goes on along the minus strand of JAXQQM020069172.1, from coordinate 5,419 downwards.
ATGGCCATTACTCCCACCATTGCCCTCACCTGACGCATTACCGCGCCTCTTTAGAGGTGGTCCGAGAGTATGAGGTTGAACAAAATCAATCTGCCTCTCCCATCCTCACGCAGTATGCTTCAGGTCAGCCTGAGGATCCCCCCACTCCCATCGACATTCCCCCCCCTGATGTTCAGATGACGGAGTCCACTGTAACCATTCTTTACCTATCCTCCTCTGCAAGACACTTGGAGCCTAGCCCCCCTGCATCCTCCCCTGTTGTGTCCCATGACCACCCCTTTTCTACCCATACACGAGATCACTCTACCCGTGTCTCTGGTGACCTCCGCAGCCCGAGTCCTCACCATACTTCCGATAGCCCTCATATACCACTCTCTAGTTTGTACATGAGTCATAGTCATCCTGCTCCTTGCACTCCCTCCTGCGGTTGCCGCCCGATGACTTCTGTGCACTCACGTTGTCGTCATTGCCTCTCCTCCCCTCATTTGTTGTCTTGTCACACCATTTCGCAGGACCCCTCGTCCACACCCTTTATCGGTTACGCCGATGGTGCAAGTCGTTACTCCCGGAATCTAGCCTCGGCAGGTTGGGCCATCTTCACCCCCTTGCATACCCTTGTTCTTTCTAACGGGGTCTACATTGGTTCTGCCACCAACAATCAGGTTGAATATGATGCAGTGCGTGGTCTCTTAGCCGATGCCCTCTTTCATCGCATCCTCCATCTGCACGTTCGTTTGGATTCCCTACTTCTTGTAATGCAACTAAATGGTGTTTATCGTGTGCATAACCCTATGCTGTTTAGACGCTATTTACGAGTGAAAATCTTGATACGTGCATTTGAAACCATAACTTTCAACCATGTACCTCGAGAACAGAATCACTATGTAGATAGTATTGCAAACCATGTTCTAGATTGGAATTTATCACACACATTTCATACAAGACAATAACATTCATAACCATCAAAAAATGATGCATATCCATAATATGTGTCGCAAAACATGTGTTTAGAGTCCATCTACTCTGATACATATGACATGCCCATAACATGTTACAAAAAACCCAAAACTGGGGGCACCACCTGCCCCTACATACATAATAGGGGGCACCACACCCCACCCCTAATCACTATCTGGAGGATCCCGGGCCAATGGCTCTGCCCCTGCAGCATGTAGATCACGCATCGCCTGACCGGCCATCGCCATGCGCCGCATGACACCTCGCCATTCCGAGGGTAGACCAACACATGGCTCTATGTACTGGTCATCTAAGTCCTGCCACCCGCGCTCTGATACTCCGGTCAACAACCTTTCGCATCTACGGCGGATGTCCTCCAGCAGGGCGGCTGCATCCTCATTATGCGCCGCTCTCAACCCACTCGGACCTGTAGCTCCAGATGCTGCCATTCGTCCCATATATCCGGCCGGTTTTACCGATGCTATATCTGCATACCAAAAGTACATGAATCAGTACCATAAAATACTATTCAAAAAACTTTAACATGCCCACACAAGAATAGCAATCTGTCACTTACCATCGGGCCCCCAGACTCGACCAGGCGGAAGTGGCAGGTCCAGGTCTCCACAGTAGCTCATCCCACTATAGGGATAGTCGTCTATGTACAATGGCATCTGATCCCAATGGGCAAAAAACTCAGGTCGAAACACTCGCTTGACCGCCCCTCCTCCTCCTCTGCACAGTAGCCGTCCCCAATGGCGCATCCTGGGCTCTCTCGGGCCCCCATCTGAAAGTTGTACATGAGGCCTCAAGGTCGGGATCTTCTCAAAGAAGAAGGTGCACAATAAAGTCCCATATGAGAAATCATGGTTCACCTGCCGCCTGCATAGCGACAACTGTCGCTTTAGCGACAACATCATCATTTGGGCCCACCCATAGTAGGTCCCACCTAGCACACTCTCCACTATCATCATCTGCCCCCCAGTGATGTGATGGAGCGCCTGGTTGCCCAGGATACGCAGCACAGCTGCGGCCACTGCACGGGTTTCTAGCCTCTCTAGATCCCCGATCGGTATTCGAGTCCCCTTGACTTGGAGACCCGGTCGACAATGACGCTCCACAAACTCCATGATATGCCGCCCCCGTGGTAATACTGGCTATGTGTTTCCCACCATCCCCAGTGGCGGGAGACTAGTCAGGAAATACACGTCCTGGACCGTCAGTTCGATCCTGTGCCCCTGCACTATAAAGACCTCCTGATCTGGATCCCAGTAACTAATAATCCGGGCCAATAACGGTTCTCCTGCTCTCATCAAAGGGTTCTCCAAAAACTTTAGAACCCCAAACCTGGCCAATACACGACGGACGCCCTGATCCGCCTGGATCTCTGCCCGTAGTGTCCCCAGGTCTCTCTCTCCAGTTAAACCGTAAATCTGCCATACCTGCACAAACACATCATCTTTTTCAGCTTACAGATCGGGAAAACCATAACCAAACACCAAAACCCAACTTCCAGCCATAAAACAACACCAAAACCCCCTCATCTCCCAGGTCACATTTTTCTGCCCATTTCTGGGACAGGTTGCACTTTTTTGCTTGAAACATGCTTCCCAGGTCACACTTTTTGGCCCAAAAAGTGCGACCCGGCCGTAGAGATGAAGGAGGGGCTGTTTCTGGGATTCTGGGCCCTAAACTGAAAGTTTAATCCATCAAAATGCAAGAGAAAGGTGAGGCCTCTTACCTGCAACTGACGGATCTTGATTCCAACGGTCAATTTGTCCGCTACGTTCGCCGCAAGATTTAGGGCCTTCTCTCCTCTCTACATTCACCACAGCAACAATAGCAAATGAGTGATTTTGGAGGGAAAACTGCCTTATTAAAAGAGAACCCCTGTTTCTTCTTTCGACTGCTGCGACCACACCGTAGCCCCATTTGACGAACCATCTGCACCGTTGGAAAGCTCTCACCGAGCCCTCAAATGGGCATCTGTTGGTTTTTTGTGATCTGATACTTCACCAGGACACATTTTGTCCAAGAAGGGTCACTTCACCTCTCCTTAAAATCGAATTTCCTCACTTACGACACTTGTACTTGGGGCACCATCTTGCCTCCTTACTTGTCTTTGCTCGTGTCGATTTTCGTCATGAGTTCCCATCTTGTACTCATGTTTCCACGGTCCCCCATTGGGGCCTTTACTGTGTGGCAGCACCATCAAGTCGCCCTTGTTTAGAGCATCCAAGTTGAGTCATCATTGCCTCCATGGAGTCTATACCGAGTCCCTTTGTACCCCACTATAGCCCTCCATCCTTCGTTGCTTGGTCTCTCTCTTGTGTCGCACATTATGACCTTCAGTTCCACTATCCCCTATCCCTTATGATATCGTGTCAGTTGCTGCCATGTCATTCATGCCCTTTATGCTCTAACAAGGGAAGTCGTCCATTCGCTACTCAGTCCTTCCCATTTTCACTATCGTCATTAGTGTCAGTCTGTCCGTCGCTCTACTATTTCCTCTCATGCCTTAGTTGAGGATCTTTCATTGCCTCACCGATGGCGGACCTCCTTCTGTCGACATCAGCACATTCATTCCAGAAGCCAGGTCTAGAGGGCGGTGTACCTTGGTTCCAGCTTCCATCTTGTTCGGTGCCTCGGATCAGGCTAAGGGAACCCTCATTTCCCTTTGACTTGATTGTTTCTCCAGCTCCTTTCAGCATGATCGAGATTCGTATACTTGATGGTCCAGTGATCCAGCAGCAGCTCTTGATGATTCCCGGGTGTGTGTGAGATGTCTCAACCCTCATGAAGGGGTGGCCCTGCAGGTAGCCCCCCACATGCCCGGATGACCTCTTCCTTGCAGCCTTCGATGCAGCTCCAGATATTTGATGATGTTGGCCTTAGCCACTTGCGGCGCCTCTTTGATTTGCATGTATCAGTCAGATTTTGTGAGCCCTTCCCCATTTACAGGGGGCATTTGGGTTGTATTTGTATCTCATGTACTCAGATATTATTGTATCAGTCCTGGCTGTTATCCCAGGCACAGCATGTATGTGGGATTCCTCATTGTATTTTTATCTGGCTCATGATTATGCCGGTTGTACTTTATGGTTCGGTCCCTTGTTTACTGGACACACTATTCTTTTGTACTTTGTCTCGACGGGCATAGGTATGACTCCCCCGCCGCCTTTAGCACAAGTACTCTCTCATAAAAAGAGACTTGTTGCACCTGTAAGTCTCGTCTCCTCAAGGTCTAGTTCTTTCGCACCTTAGTCTACCTCACATTTCTCTCTCTGACTTCCCTCTTGATGTATGGTGATTGAGTTCTTACAACGTACTTCGGTCATACAATTTGCTCCTAACACTCGCACGCTGGGGGGCAATCTGTTACACCATTTTTTGGTCATCTAACCTATTATCATTAGATAGACCCAAGTACACCATGTAAGACCAATTTTACCCTAAGTAAAATTGCTTTCACTATGTAAAATAACTTAATAAACCACATTTATTGGGTTGTTTATGGTCTAAACAGGAAACCCCAAAAGGAAATATTAAACAAACCTATTTTGTTTGATTTTCCTCATGGAATAATTAATTAAACCATAATTTAATTATTATTCCTAGTCATGTTTAACCCAAAACAAAGAAATTAATTAGATAAACCTTTATTTATCTTGTTATTTTCTAGGAATAATTATTTAAATCTTATTTAGATAATATTCCTTGTTAAATATGACCAAATCACCCACAAATAATTAAATAAATCATTATTTATTTGATTATCTTCCAACCACTTCCTTTAAAAGATAAATAAATCATTTATTTATTTATTTTTGACAAATAAAGGGATTTGACCCAAGTCAAATACTTTTTCCCTCCAACAAATATAATAAAATATTCCATAAAAAGGTGGATCTAGATTTGGTTAACATTATTTTAATCATGCACCAAGATCTAGAATGACCCAATATTTTGTTATAAATAGGAGGGTTTTTCCTACCATTCTTCACCTTTTGTTGCCTATTAGATCACTCTGGATCTATGCACTTGATCCCATTTTTCTACCATTTGCTGTGTGAGCTCCCTTTGAGTTCCATTCTTTGTGTGGGTTTTCTACACCAACAAGAGAGAGAAATCTTAGATCTGAAGTGCTGAGGACTTCCAAGAACCCATCCCACTGAGGAGAATTGGATACGCCTTCTTGTTTTCCTCCCAGGTGCCCAATTAATACAAAAATTCTTCCAAAAATTGTTCTTGTCTTGTCTATTGGTATATGGAGCAAACCCTTGTTTTCTTGTAGCTGTCTTTTTAACTTCATGAATCTGGCTTTTCATGACTCTTTATGTTCCACTGTACCCATGGATACGAAGATATTGGCAGCCACTTTTGTTGTTAGGGCTATTAGTTATGCGTAGCTAAAGTGGTCCTTTTTCGTACGCTTCGACAAAGGATTCATACTAATAGATAT
>JAXQQM020085866.1:0-28339 GCA_034641835.2 Pinus albicaulis | reverse complement strand
TAGGGTTGACTTTGAGTTGACCGTGTGGTTGTTTTGAGGGTTGTTGTGACACATGCTGGGTTGGCTGACCAAGGAGACTTTGCTGGTTGAAGCATCATGTTGACCGCTGTAACGCACCACCACATTTTTCTATTTCTGGTTTGTCTTCTGTAGATCCTCTGGTATGTTCTATCAGCGTTTTACTTGATTGTTTATGTGATTGTTGTAGTGAAAAGTAAAGTTGCATCAAGCATAGAACATCTACATAAATTTACAATCACTCTTAGTTAACTATTTCAAGTTTACATTGAGAAAAAATTATATTTTATTTTCCATCGTAATTAAGGGATAACTAAAATAGACATGCACCCAAAAATAGCACTGTGGGCCCCACCCTAGTTTAGGTGTTTAATGCAACTAGGCGTGGGTGTTGAATTTTTCTTGTTGAATCTCAACACTTTTATCTCTTATTTGCATGTAATACGTTAAAATGTGAATACATGGTGAGCTCTGAGTTGATATCTCACCTAAATGGAAGTGATCCCAAGTGGTGGATGGAAAGGAGCTCTATGCGCATTACTTGAGAAATCCCCACCTACCCCTTATCAACCTTCGTGGATCATACTTTACTTTTCTTTTCCATTAAGATGCAAAAATGTTTACCTTTTCAAATGATAATCAGATTTGTCTCTTTTTCTCTCCCACATGCAGGAATGTATTTTAGACAAAGTGGAGCTTGTTTGCTAAATTTTTCAGGGATCTCCTAGTTTACCTAGTTATAAAACCTATTTATTTTACACAAAAAACACTTCATTATGCACAAATAAATTCGTAACGTGAATTTTAGAGGGTTTCCATACCTGATGTCCTACCTTTTCAATGTTTTTGAGGTTGTTTCTATGTACTTGGAGGTGCGTGTATGGTGTTGTTGGTGAGAAAATAGTCTCGTAGCAGCTTATAGGAAATTTTGTAGTTTCTCGAGCTTATTTTTCAAAACTGGAGCTAATGGTTGCATTGATGTTGGTGTAGTTGTTTGATATTTCACTATAGGTTGTAGTCTTTGTGAGGAGTGTTATTTTTTCTCTAGATACTAAGCATGTGGGATCTTTATAAGTTGCTACAGGACTATGTAGTATATTGTAGAAATCGCATAAGTCCCTCGTGCTCACCAAAAATCCTTTCTTAAATTTCATGGAGACTTGATAATTCATGGAGGATATACTGGTGTTTATAGAGAAGGTTTTTATTGCATATGTGGTGGAAAAAATGAGTAATTGGGCTACTTCCAGAGCTATAAATTCCAAACAATGAAGGAAAAATTATCACCTTATACATAGTGATGGAGGAGTTGGATGTTAGGATATCTTTGGTACTTGCCTCTAGCTCATATGCAAATGAATCCTTCAACCTATAGTTTTTGTCTTGAATCTAGGTTATCCTATAGCATTACAGGACTTCCTATAGCAATTTAGGGAAGATGGAGAAGATAGATGGTAAATAATTGATCATGGAGTTGTGGTATGGTGGAGATGAAAATGAGTGGAATATAGTGCAGGAGGCATGATCTTAGCCCATTGGAGTGTTGGAGTTGATGTCTTGGGTTGAACATGCAAACTTAATTTTCTTGTTGTTCCCTTTTCGAATTACAAACACACAAACTAAGGTGATACAAAAGAATTTGTTGTTGTTTTCTTTCCTTTATATTTTTCTCTTTTTTTTTCTTTTTTTCTTTTTTCTGAGGCCTATTGGTTGCCCTGTAGAGGTTTTTAGCCAATGGGGTTTCCCTAGGTGCCTATGGAGAGGTTTTCATCGGGGGTTTGTTATTTTTTATTTCTTGTCTATTTTCAGACATGCTCGCTACCTCTTGGAGGTTTTCAACTAGTGAGCTTGCTTCAAGTGCCTCAAAGGAGGTTTTCGCTTCAGGTTATTTTTTCTCTTTTTTTTTTCTTTTCTTATTTTTTGGTCAAGAAATGAATGGATTGGCAACCTTGATGCTCTAAATTATATTTAGTTCCTTTCTTATTGAATTGGTAAAATTGGCCCTGGAGAGGGGCTTCTTGTAGAATTTCAACCCGTATCCATTTACCAAGAGTGGAACTTGTTCCTCATCAATAGTCCTAATTCTAATTGAGTCATTGTTATAACATTTTTCAACCAGATAAGGCCCCAATCATTTATTCATGAGATTACCCTTGAAATATTTGAACCTAGAGTTGTACAAGATACCCCAATCACCCTCATGGAAGGTTTTGGTTTTGATGTGTTTGTCATGCCATAATTTTCTCTACATTTGGACTACTTCAGTGTGCAATGAGGCCTACATTCTCTATTCATCTAGTTCATTAAATTTTTGCAATATTTCATTATGTGATACAGTTAGATAAATATCGAGTCAAACTTTTATCCTTAAGGTGTTCTATTCAAACTTAATTAACAACAAATATTTCTTACCATAGACTATCTCATAGGTGGTAAATCCAGTAGTTGTCATCCAAGTTTTGTTGTAGTGCCTAGGTGTCCTTAACAAGTCTCTCTGCCCAATCCTTATTTCAACTACTAATCACCTTTGTGATAATTCTTTCTAATGCTTTGTTGGTAACCTCCACTTTTCCATTTTTTTGAGGGTGATATGGAGTAGACATTTGATTTCATATATGGTGTTGTTTCATTATTCCCTCTATAAAATTAGAGGTGAACTATGAGCCTTGGTCTATCACCAATTACCCTGGAAAACCAAACCTATAGAAGATATTTTCTCTTATAAACTTAGTTAATTTCTATTATTTTGTTGATTTTATCACCTTTACTTCAACCCACTTGGTTAGGTAGTGTGTACAAATAATGATGTACTTATTCTTCCTAGATGGGGGATCAATAGGACCAATGAAGTACATGCCCCATGGAGGGGAATATCATCCTTATGAGTAGGTTTCCCCATCCTTTGGAATTCATCACACTGGGGAGTATATCTCTAGGAATCCTTATGAAGATTTGGCCAAAATTACCCTGCTTTTAAGATTTTGTAGGTTTTCCTCTTTGCGGAAAAATTACCCCCATAGGGTCCACCATGGAAAGTTGAGATGATGTCATAAAATTCATCCTCCCTCACACATATTTTATCAATCTGATCAGGCTCCAACTTGAAGAGGTTACCCCCAATCCAATTGTAAGAGGCACTCTTTCTGACAATCTTGATTCTCTAATTTGAACATTGGTGAGGAGGGATCTGGCCAATAGCTAGGAAGTTGGCTATGTTGGAAAACCATGGAGATACGAGTGATATGGAAAATAGATGCTCATCAAGGAGATAATAATCTACCACTTATTCATCTATAGACAAGATTATTCTTGATAGAAAATCTGCAACATCATTCCCCTTCCCAGGATTATCAAAAATAGTCAAATCAAATTATTGCAACGGTAATAATCACCTAATTATGCAAGAATTCACATTTGGTTTATTCATTAAGTATTTGATTGTTCCATGGGCAGTGTGCATGAATAATTTATAATTGATGATGTAATGTCTAAATTTTATTAAAGAAATTACAAGGAAAAGAAATTATTTTTAAGTTACTATGTAGTTGAACTTCATTTTGGACTGATTTTTGCTAATAAAATAGATTGCATATGGTAATTTACGTTTGAATTACCCCAAAGTTTCCCTGATTTCCTTGTTTGATGCATGAGTATGGATATGGAAGGTCAGGGTCCAATGTGAACCTATGATTATAGGTGATATCGTTAGTTTTTCTTTAATTTCCTCAAATACTTTTTGACATAAATTTGTCCAACAAAATTCATCATCTTTTGTTAGTAATGAAAATAAAATAGAAGAATTTTTGCTACATCTTCTATGAATCTATGATAATATCCAGCAAGGCCTAGAAAAACTCTAACATATTTATGTTTTTGAAGAACAAGAACCTTTTTTAGGATGGCTATTTTGTTAAGGTCCACTTGGATTCCTTTTGAAGTAAGAAAGTTCCCTAAGACAATCCCCTCATTCATCAGAAATAGGCATTTCTCATGGCTCGAGGAGAGGTTAATTTCTAAACACCTCTGCAAGACTCATCATAAGTTTTAAAAAATCTCTTTTAAATTATCCCCATTGGGTGTAAAATCATCCATGTATATTTCCATTGAATCATGCACAAGGTCATAGATTATACTCAACACATCCCTATGGAAGGTGGAAAGGGCGTCACACATACCAAATGGAAGAACTTTGTGAGAAAAATATCCTCATGGACATGTAAAGGTGGTTTTATATTGATATTTAGGGCTTATATAGATTTAGTTATATCCACTAAACCCATCCAAAAAGGTGAATTGCATTTTCCCTGCAAAGACATCAAGAACAGTGTCAATAAATTGAAAGGTAAAATGATCGTTTCTAGTGGATTTGTTTATTTCTCTGTAATCAACACAGATTATTCATTTTCCATTCTTCTTAGGGAGAATTAATATGCGAGACATGCATTCAGTATCCAAGCCTGGATAGATGAATATTGCATCCAACAGATTTTGAAATTCATTTTTTCACAATTACTTTTAATGCAAGGTTCATTGACCTATGTGGCCAGCGAACAAGTTTTTGGCCCTCCTTGATATATATATATATATATGGTGACTTTACACAAAAATATGTGGTCCCACATCTCTTTATAGTCCCATGCAAATGAAACAACGTGTTGTCTCAAGACAGTTTGAAATTGGTCCTCTTGATCAGCTAAGACAAACAATTTTATTTTTAAGGTTTTGGAGGGGCCAATTTCTATGGTTTTCACATCACTTTTCCCAGAATCAACATTTATCAGATCTTCTTATAAATTGTATTTAGAGAATCTTGGTTTCCCTATAGATGAATCTCGTTTTAATCCATCAATATTCATGGTAGAAAAGTATTGATTTTGCATAAATTTATCAATCAAATTATCTTCATCAATTTTTCTGATGTTAATGATGGTTTCTAATGTATATACAAGGTAGGATGATGAGAGGCAAGGGTAATCTTATTATTATTCTTCTTCTTGTTCCTCTACCCATGTATGAAATTCATCCTCAACAATAGGTTGATCTGGTGGATATAATACAAGTTGCTTTGTTGATTTCCCATTAGTGATGGTCATGTTCCCAACCCTATAGTTGATGTATGCATCAACAATGGCTAACTAGGGTCTTCATAGGATGAGTGGGTAGCCATTGAACTTGGAATTGGGTTGAAGGACAAGGAAATTGGTGGGATACTCCAAAAAATCAATGGATACCATCACATCCTCCTTGATACCTTAAGGTGCTATCGTGGATCTATCAGCAAGTTGTAGCATAGTAGAGGTCTTCCTTAGATATTTTTGGAGGTTAAGTTTGAACATGGTTTCCTTGATAATGGCATTGAATGTAGCTCCCAAATCAATGAGATTGTTTTGAACTGCAATTTCATTGATGTGTACATCTATTACTAGGCTCCCATAATCTAAGTACTTAGGTATTATTACTCCCCCAACATAAGTTCAACTAGATGCCCTGTGACATTAATAGTGGTGGGGTCCTTCTTCTTCCTTCTAGGACTTCTAATACATTCTTCCTTAATTAATTTGTTGTAAATAGGAATATCCTTGATGGTTTGAAGGAGAGGGATCTTTACACAAAGATTTTTCAGTTCTCCCATAAATTGAGTTCCTTTCGGCGTGTGTGCTTTGCAGGTTAACAACATTTCAGGATAGGGAGGTTTCAGTTGGGTGGCTTGAGGCACAGGTTCTTCCTTATTTTCCTCAATATTCTCTATTAAAGGAGGTGGATAAAAATATAGGGGGACCTTCTCATCCTAATGTTGATTTCATGGATTTATATAGCATAGGTTTGGTAAGCAGTTTCTTCGTTATAGACTCGTTGGGCCTACCTTTTTTTAGGATTTTGATTTGGTTGGGTAGGAATTTGAGGTTTATTTGGTGGATTTTTTAAGGTGATTTAGATTATTGAAGAGGACACATTAGGACAGGTGATTGAGCCATTTGAGACCTCCATGCTCATGATGGATCACCACATTGATGAGGTTGAGTAGGGTATAGCTGAAAGGGAGGATAATATTTTGAGGAGGGTATAGCTAAGGAGTGGGAATAGGCAAAGGAAAAGGGTTAGGAGGATACCAAGGTTGATAATGAGAATTTTAATTGCATTTAAAAGAGAGGGGAAGAGTCATACCTTTTTAAAATTTTTGAGGGGCTTGTCACCTCTTTTGGTTAACAAAGAATAGTTACTCCATGATCCCTTATGCTTCTTGATATATGGATTTTAGACCTAGAAAATATGGACACTTATTGTATAAATTATACAAACAATATGTATATCATGAATTCAATCTGATCTAACAATGTACTAAAGATAGATATTGAATCACTTCTACAAATCAATTGCAGAAATTAAACACAATTGCCAATCACATGAAGTAAAGAAAGAATCAAATCAAGCCACAACACAAATAATTTCCTGGGGAAAGCTTACTGCTCAACAACCCTCTATCATATATTTTATATTCCACAAGGAATCATGAAACAATTACAATGCACTCTTCTCAAAAGAGTCTCCTGCAATCTTCTGTCTCACACTGATCCAGGAAAAATTGGGCTAACACTTAGCCAATTCTCAGGATTTCTTCAGCCTGCCTTGCTCACGCAATCCCTAATGAATTCAATCCCTATTCTTTAGGAATTTCAGCCTTCCTCTACTACGCTGAGGACCATGGGCATCTTGTAGTGTTTTAATTGCATTTGGGTGGTCTGCTAATATCACAACTGATCGTTAACTTCCCTTTAACCTTTGTCTCAATTGGGTCTTCACTGGAACTGACATGCATGCAACTAACAATAGTAAATCATCAGTTGCATGTTAGATCACTGATTATGAATTAAATAATATTTAATTCACTTGATCTCTCACTAGTGAAACAAACAGTTACAACTAGCACAACTGACTTTAAATCACCTAACTGAGTTAATTGGTGACTCATGCATTAAACTAATGCACCAATTGCACTTCAAACTCTGTTACAACTAGATTTACTCTGTGTGCCTCACCAACTACCCTCAACTCGAAATTCATGAGCTAACTAAGTTTATCACACTCAGTTAACTATTACAAGTGATTATGAGATAAGATTACATTTTATTGTCCAATTTACTTAAGGGATAATTAAATTTGACACATATCCAATTTATTAAATAAATTGAATTTCACATTAATGTATTGCTAGGGCCCATCACTACATGACCTATGGTCCCACACTAGTGTAGGTGATGTCATGTTGCATCTAGATGCCAATTTCGCTGTTTCTTGTTGCAAACTTCAACACTCCCTCTCAACAAGAAAGGAATGTCCTTGCATGTGTACATGCACCTTTTGCATGCGACATGCAACTCTTTCATGCGACATGCAACTCTTGCATGTGATAGTTCTCTAGTGTTTCTCGCACATGCAACTCTTGCATGCAACACTTCGCTAGTGTTTCTCGCACATGAAACTCTTGCATGCAACACTTCGCTAGTGTTTCTCGCACATGCAACTCTTGCATGCAACACTTCGCTAGTGTTTCTTGCACATGCAACTTTTGCATGCAACACTTATGAAATTGAATAGACTCCAAACAACTGAATCAGTATAATGCATCTGCCATCAGATTCTTTTGATTGCTGCTAGCTACTGCACATGTCTACTGGACTCTCTGTCTGCATCCATGCACTCTGCATTGCTTCCAACTCTGATTTGTGCTCCAGTAACTGACACTTGCCACACTGAGTTCTGTCTTCCTGACATCTGACTGCATCAATCTAACCAATCCTACTACTGTTGTATTGTGGGCTCCTCCTAGCCAAGTTTGATCCATGAGACACACCATCTGTAGGACCCTGCCCAATTTATTCTTGGGATTAATTTTTCACATTTCCCCACCTCACACCTGGAGGTATAGCTGCATGTACTCCCTCTGCCCTTATGGCTCGAAATTTCCCCCTCCTAGAGGTCTCTTCTTGAGTGGACGCTTCCACTCGGTCTCCTCTCTGCTTCTCCTATTGTGACTGCTCCACAACCTTCTTAGACTGCTTCTGAGACTTCGTGTTGAGAGGCTCCCTCACAATCACAAAGGCACTATCCTCTGCTTTGATCCTCAAAGCTTTGCATGCATCTTTTACCTCAAGTGCATGAAGGTTCTTGACTCGCACACATTGTAATTGTTGCGTCATCTCAAAATTTTCTAAAAAAAGAGTTGATTTTAAATCAACAATATCTCCCTCATCTGAGCACCGATTCAACCGCTATTTTTTCAATTTGGAAATTTTTTCGCAAGGAGTCCAAGTATGCTTTTTTTTTTGAAAAATTTTCATCAAAATTTTCAGATAGTCTCTGCAAACTCACTGCCCAAAAAAAAAAATCCTGCTCTAATACCATGTAGAAATTATACAAACAATATTTCTATCAAGGATTCAATCCGATCTAACAATGTACTAAAGCTAGATACTGAATCGCTTCTATAAATAAATTGCAGAAATTAAACACAATCGCGAATCACATGAAGCAAAGAAAGAATCAAATCAAACCACAACACAAATAATTTCCTGGGGAAATCTTGCTGCTAAAAACTCCTTTATCATATATTATATATTCCACAAGGAATCATGAAACAATTACAATGCACTCTTATCACAAGAGTCTCTTGCAATCTGCCTATCGTCTCACATTGATCCAGACAAAATTGGTCCAACACAGCCAATTCTCAACCTGTCTTCAGCCTGCCTTGCTCACGCAATCCCTATTCTTTAGGAATTTCATACTTCCTCAACTGCATTGAGTATCATGGGCATCCTATGGCGTTTTAACTGCATCTAGGAAGTATGTTAATATCACAGCTAATAGTTAACTTCCCTTTAACCTTTGTCTCAACTGGGTCTCCACTGGAACTGACATGCATGCAACTAATAATCGTAAATAATCAGTTGCACGTTAGATCACTGATTGTGAATTAAATAATATTTAATTCACTTGATCTCTCACTAGTGCAACAAAGAGTTACAACTAGCACAATTGACTTTAACTCACTTAACAGAGTTAACTGATTATTCATGCATTAAACTATTGCACCAATTACACTTCGAACTCTGTTACAACTAGAATTACTCTGCATGCCTCACCAACTACCCTCAACTCAAAATTCATGAGCTAACTGAGTTGATCACACTCAGTTAAATATTACAAGTGATTATGAAATAAGATTACATTTTATTGTCCAAATTAATTAAGGGATAATTAAATTTGACACATATCTAATTTATTAAATAAATTGAATTTCACACTAATGTATCGCTAGGACCCATCACTACATGACCTGTGATCCCACACTAGTGTAGGTGCTGTCATGTTGCTTCTAGATGCCAATTTCATTGTTTCTTGTTGCAAACTTCAAAACTTATCAGTGGAATGATTTTATTCACATACATAACATATTTATATGAGATTTAAATGGAATTCATTCCTAGGATTCATTTTTGTGCATTGAGGATGGAATATGGCTAATGCATTTTCTACTTCCTCCTACTTTCTCTTAATCTATAGGGTGTCCATCTGCATGGAAAATTTATGTAAGATTTTGGTCTTCATATCCTTACCATACCTCCTATCTCATTTTTAGTAATTAATGAGGAGGAAGAGGAACTGACCAAATCAATGTTTGTTCTACCTATTTTTCTAGTAGCCCTTGAGTGATTTTAAATACCTTTTTGACATCATCATAGTTGTGCTCATATATATCTCCATTGGCTAGTAGGTTGAGTGTCTCCATCATTTCTTCCCTAACTCCTCATAGTAGGACTAACTTCAAGGAATATAGATCTAGGGTGAAGTTGTGTGCTATTTTGTAACTCAAATGAAAATTTTCCTCTAAATATTCCATATATTCATCTTCTCCTTAATTCATTTTGAATATCTCGTTTATGGTATCCCTTTCTCTACAATAATCTTGGTACATATTATTGAAAGCTTGCTACATTTCCTCCCATGAGGTGATTTTTTCCCCTTCTAGGCTCAAGAAACATCAAGGGATACATGCTTAAGAGTGGAAGGTAACAATTTGAGCTTTGGCTCATCATTTCTGTAGTCATAATTCATGCATACTACAACATACTTAAACATGAAAGTGTCAAGAGCTTCTACGATTAGAGCTTGGATGTGTGGGAGAATAGATGCATTAATTTTTTTCATTTTGGCCTCTCCATCTATTTCTCTAATGGAGAATGTGAACACTTTTAGATGTCTATTTTTAGCCATGGTATTAGTGGGATGTGAGCATATTTCTCCTTATGCAAGCTCCACAGAGACCCTTACTTTCTCACCAAAAAGGGCCTCAATTGTCCATATGGATAGGGTAGGAGGCTCGAAGTTAGAAAAAAGAGGTTGTATGTTGGTGGAAGTGGGGGTTTTTGATAAGAATTTTCCTGCTTTATCCCTAACTCTTCAAGGCATAAAACAAAGAACTACATTTTTCTGCTTTTATAATTTTTTTAAATGAAAATGCTAATGCAATTTTTCTCTTTTTGTAAACCTTTTTTCTTTGAAATTGAAATGATAATGAAATTTTTATTTTTGCATAAAGTGAAATGAGAAAAAAAGCAGGGCGGCTAGGGAATAAGACAACATATACTTTGACACCTCCCCAACAACAGTGCCAAAAAGTGATGGCCCTTGGTATTGTAGCAACATTGTTGCAACTCCCAAGGATCTTGGATTTAATTATCAACCTGAGGTTCACACAAATTAAGAGGGATAGGCACTATATGTGTAGTAAGTACTATCTCTCTCCTTGATATATTTTAAGTAGGTGGAAGTTCCTAGATGAAATATGGTTATATAGATACCATTCTAATTTTTCTATGCTATAGGAAAAACTTGAAATTGTAGGGAGTGAAATATAACAACAAAACATATGCTAATGGTTAGGTCCCTATAATACTAGTGTAGCCCCTTATTGTTATTGTTAGTGTAGCCCATTTATTGTTATTTTTGTGCCCATGTAGTCCCCATATTGTTATTATTGTACCCCATATAAGCCCACTAGTGTTATTTTTGTGCCCTTACATTATTATTGTTATGTAGGTTATGATTATATTGTGACCCCTTATACTCCTATATATAGAAAGTAGGTTTTTTCATTTGAATCATCCAAGAATTATTCATTTATGCATTGCAAAGGATGTTTCCCCCTCGAAGTGGATAATTTTTAAGTCATTGATCTATATTTTCTTCTATTTTGTGAGTTGGTTGCATAACAGTTTGTATCAGAGCTTTGGATACTTGGGTTTCACTTCTTCAAACAAGACATATTAGAATTTTCGCTATAACTTTTTTTCTACAAATAGTCAGAAGTTGAAATTGGAATCACGTGGATTCAAAATACTGGTGAATTTTTTTTTATGAATTTTAGATCTTGGTTAGCTATATTTTTAGAGATATGATCTTAGGAAGTTAGGATTTTTGCAAGCTCCGAAATTTCATCTAAAACAAGTGACCTAGGGAAAATCATCATAACTTTTGTTTCAGGCATTGGATTTTAATTCTATAAAAAGTGGCTGAAATTTCACAGACTTTAGTTTCTTGTGTATAAATTTCAGGGTCAAAGGTATAAATAGTGACGCGTGGCATGTCGTACAAGTTAGCTCTACTAAACCAGTCCATAATTAGGTCGTTGTGGGAGACCGAGCATAACTTTACCTTGAAGAATCCAAAATGACCTATGTCATAGGAAAGAAGACTCAAAGGGACACCACATGACCAAAGTTCAAATCTTAGGGATCTGCAATCATAGAGATACATCAGGTTCAATATCAAGCTCCTCACAAGAAAAAGGTGTGGATATTTTTAAAATTACATAACCTTTGTTTGGAAAATAAGCTTGAATTGATTCCAAGGGCATATTGAAGCATTGATATTAGTATTGGGTTGTAAAATTCCTCCAAAAATAATTCCACCCCCATTAATCCCTCAGAAATATCTACTGTGACACATGAAGAGGAAGAATTGCAACATGATATATCAAAATTACGAGACCAAGTGCAACAAATTTCGCTCTTGCAAAGAGTAACCAAAAATGAAATGGAAGTTAAGATAGATGGTATGGAAGCTAATATTAATGGCATAGAAGAAAAAATATAAGGTTTAAAGGATGGTTTAAAACTAGACGTGGAAGGTGTTATCACTCCGCCATATTTCCAAGGCTGAAGAAGGAATCCCAACAGAGGTAACCATAGACCAAACATTTAACTTGGTAGCTAGCCCTACCAAGTCGGAGAGGGCTCTCTCCACAAAGTCACAGCCAAGAGGGCTGGAGGAATTAGGGTTTTTACGCTAGATATAAGTGTAGGGGTTGTTTTGATTTGATTTAAGTTGGGTTTCACTCGATGAAGATATTAGGTCAAGGGAACTAGGTCAAGGAAAATGAGATGGGGTTGTAGAGATTCAATGGGGAAAGGTATGCATAATTCTTACCAATTTAAAGATGATTGTGATGAGATGGTTTTAAGATTTATGAGAAGCTAGGAAGAGCATGGGAGATGTATTCTTCCTAAACAGAGGAAAATGGACATATCTTTCCCTAAACAGAGCATGAGAAAGAATGTGTTCTGCCTATCAAATTGAAAGAAATAATAAAATAGAGATGTAATGAACATGAAGAAATAACATTATAACATATAAAATTGAAGGAAAAATAATGATAAACATCATACCACATGTATCCCAAAAAATAGATACAACTCTTCTTTATTAACTAGTCAAAACTAAGTACAATAATTCCTTGATCAATAAGCTAACATCCAAACTGATTGCAAACCTTGCTAAGAGTGAATAAAGGGAATAAGTAGACATAAAAACAACATTCAATCATCCTCAGTGGTCGAATCCATGAGGTGAGGAATAGATTCAAAAAATACTGAACTGAAAGCTGAAGTGTAGGATGGTCCAAGTGACTCATTCCTAATTACATTCAAACTTATTCATTTGACTCAATGATAAATTTTACCCAATGAATCTACCCCTAGGTAACTTATCCATAGCACAATTAAATTTACCATCATTAATTACATAGGTAGAAACATGAATTTCTAAAGTAAAGTCAAAATTTTAGAGAAAAACCAAAAATATCAGCAAATGGTCATTTGTGCCCTCACTGTGTCATTTGTGCCCTCCCTGTTCAAGGCTGATTTTGGGTGCCTTCCTGATGTCCGAATTAAGCCTAAGCTGGCTTGTTTGAAATCCCTTCAATTCCTATTTCTGAATATGCCTCCATTTTTCAAAATGAAGTTGATTTGACCCCTCAAAATGACATTATCACAAGACTGCTCTATGTGCAGTGCCTAGGCCAAAACAGAGGCAGAAATCTAATTTTAAGGTAGTTTTTTTACCATTTCACATGTCGAATCTGCAAATCAAGGCTGAAAACATGGTTTTATAGAATGAATTTGTCCTTAGGAATCCATTGGTGGTCTCCTTTCCCTCAAAATTTCCCCAGACATTTGCGCAACGCTTAGGGTGCTGCGCAAATTACCTAATTTCTAATAAATGCATGTTTAGAAAAACTCAAAAAATCACATATTTTGCAAAAAAGTTTCAAAATGCTTCAAAATTGGTAGAATGGCTGATGATGGCATGGCTAGGCTTGGAGGGAACCCTCAGCAAGTATGTCCACTTTTTTCTTCTCTTCCATGGTCAAATCTTCAATCTTTGCATTGGCTCTTTTGAGCTTGGCCATTGCAATTTTCTCCTTTAGAGCATGGTCTTTGACCTTCCTCTTCAATAGGTCATTGTATTTGTTAGCCTTTTCTAGAAGCTTCTATAAGTGTTGATTGGCTCTATCAAGCCATGGCTCTCTATTTTCACTTATCACTATGGCAAGTTTCTCATTTAGGGTTAGTTGATCAGTAATCTCAGCCTCCCTTTGTCTTTCTAGAGCTAGAGCTCCTTTCAGCCCTCTAGTTCTAGGTCTCTTTCTTGGTTCTTGTTCCTTTTTTCATCAAGAAAGCCATACTTTTCAAGTGTTTCATCTAGTATAGCTTTGACTTCTTCTGCCTCCCAAATTGATATACTTAACCTCATCAATGACATGTTTAGTCTTCAATTTATCATTCTCCTGCTCAAGGAAGTTTATGAAATACTTGGCCCTGTCAAGGTTAGTCTAGAGCTCTTTAATCTTGGTGTTCTTTACTTTGATGGCTGCATTAGTGATTTTTATCATTTTCATCCTCATATAGGTCAACAAGCTCAAATTCTTGTTATGTTTCATGGAGTTCCTCCTCATCATGAATGGTTGCCTCAATCACATTTTCTTTGCCTTTGTACACCTGCTTTGTTGTTGTATAAGGCATGGCCCCTTCCACTATGTGTGGAGAAAACACATGCTTGTGGTCTCTTTGGTAGGTTTTTGGAAATGGCTCAACCTCAACCACATTAGCCCACTTAGGCTCATTGTCCTCAATCCTACTAGGTGACCCAATGTCATGATGAGATGGAGATGAAGGAGGTGAAGGGAACTTATATGATGATGATGAGAAAAAAGGAAAGAACCTCTTTTTCTCATTCTTGTATCTTGGTTTTAGGAAAGGCTCAAAGTATTGTTTCTCCAAATTACCCTTCTTGAACCATTTCTTCCCAACAATTGGGATCCCAGTGGCAGCTAAAATTATAGCAGTTGACATAGTGAAGGTGACACCAGCTAAAGAAACTTGGTTTTCATGGAGTCTAGATATGAAAAGTCTGGCCAACATGGGATGATGTTGGACCATCTAAATTTTCTCACAGAACTCATAACAACCAACATGTTTGAAGCATGTTAGTCATTGGAGAAACTAGGAGTTCCCTAGTGCTGGTAGGTTTAAGTCTGAGTGCTCTTCCCCCTTTATGTGGCCTCTTCACCTTTGTTTCCTCTTCCTCACTGTATGATCTGTTTTCTTCCTCTTCTGCAATGGTGTTTTTATCAAAAACCTAGGGAAGTGGATGGTGTGAAATATGATTTTTAGGAATGAGGAATGATGTGAAAGAGAAAATGAAGGAGATGGTGCTAGGGATGTATGAAATGGGGGAGGGGATAGGGAGTAGTATTATGATGGGATTTAGGATGGGGATTTGGGGATTGGGAGCCTAGGTGAATGTAGCACCTAGGGCTTAGGGTTTTTGGAAAAAGGGTTAGGGAAAGGGAATTTTGTAAAAAATGGGTTTAGGAATGGGTATTTGCAATTGTTAGAAGGGTGTAAAGGTGTAGGGAAGTGTAATTTAGGGAATTCAAGAGTGCAATGGGAATACTAGGGTTTTAAAACAATTTCAAACACCAAATTCTAACCTAAATTTCACAACACTCAACACATGAACTTGATGAAGATGATATTTAATGGCATTAGCTCTTACTCATTTGCTGGAGGTTGATGGGTAGGTTTATGAAGCTTTGGAAATGATTTTTTTCCACTTGAATGTGTTTATGGGGGTTCTCTGGTCATATGCGCAGTTATTGAAGCATTTGCGCCCTCACGGAGGGATTTGCGCCCTCTGCCATGGATTTGCACCCTCTGCTCTGTTTTTTGCCAATTTCGCCCAGAAAATCAAAATTTTTCTTTCTTAGAGTGTTTTCTTGGTGTTTGTAGGAGACAAATGAATTTGAATTGATGTCAGGAAGTCTTTAATACTTGAGTGAATTTGAATTTAGATTAAAAATCCAATTTTCTAATGTTTTATTTAACCTTTTGAAAACATTGTTGATTACCCTTTTTCTTTGATTTTTTGTTCTTTGCAGGATGATGTTGCTGGAGTTTGGCACTTTTCACTTTGACTTTGCTTCTCTTCAGTTTGGCATGTGAATTTTGAGTTTGCAGCTTGGGACATAACTTATTACATATAATGAGCATAAAATTACATAAAAAAATTTAAAAAAATTACATCTTTGTAGTGAATATAATTACATTTTGGTATGAAAATCATACTCTAAAACCATAATTACAATCTTTAAAAATCATATTTACATGTTGATAAATCATTTGCAGATGATTGAGAAAGTATTATTTGAGTCACTCTCACACCTTTTATGGCCTTATTGAGATGAAATTGTGTGTTATGAACCTTTAAAAATGAAACCTAGTTGACCTAATGGGACCTTGGATGATATGACTCCATGGTTGAATTTGACTGACATAATGACATAGAGAAATCATATTTTAAGATTATTTTATTCTCATAAAGACATGAAGGTGGGTTAGAAAATGTGAAATTTTGAGGGAGAGTGACATTCTGTGACTAGGGTTACCATTAGTGAATCAATTTTTTTCATGACCTAATGGAATGATAAAAAAATTATGAGTGGGACCCCTAAAATGAATAGGAAAAGAGTGATTTTGATCACTGATGGAAGAATGCAAATTATGACACTAACATTGGCCTTATTGGGGATGGAAATTCCTTGGAGGTGTCAATAACACCGTAGACCAAGTTCCTAATCATTGGGCCAATATGATAAAAAAATACTCAAACTGGAATGCATGATTAAATACTGACAACTAGATGACAAACTGACTTTTAAAACTGACTAAAATTGACTGAAACAATGACTCAAAACTTAACTTACTTTTTTGAAAACTGAACTTGAAAATGGTGGAAAATCAATGAAGCTCCATGGCCTTCACTTCAAGCTCAAAACTCCAGTGCTTTTCCACTTCACACTTACAAGAATATCAAACTGATATATACAATGGAGATGATAAAAATTTCACAATTTTATATTAAAAAAGATAGTGCTTCAGGAGCCTACCATTAACTGGACCTCCTAAGAAATATTTCCCATCCATTTCTTCTAGGATATATGCATTTTTTCCTTGAGAATATGCAACCTTGAAAGGTCCTTTCCATAAATTATCGAACTTCCCATGCTTACCCTTGTCTTCATTCCTGGCATCCCAGTGGAGTACTACATCACCAATATTGAAATCAATATTTGCTTGATCTTATCATGGATCTTGGAAGTGTTCTTAAACACTTATTCTCTTGTCTATTGCAGGTGAATCATTTGATTTATCCGGCATGGTATGTCATTTTCTTCACTTCCCACTCCTTGTAAAAGTTTCATGGCTGGGATAGCCAATGAAGAAGGAAAAATTGTGTCCACCCCATTAACTACCTGAAATGGAGACATGCTAATGGATTTCTCGCTGCTTACCCAATCTGCCCACAGTGCATTAATTATCTTCTTGTTCCATTTTTTCTTATTCGCCTCCAACATTTTTTTTAATATGCTAATCAAATACTTATTGGAGGACATCGCCAATCCGTTTCCCTGTGGATAGTATGATGTAGAATGACCCAACTTAATTTTCTACCTGTCACATAATTCTACCATATTCTTTTATTTGAATATTACGACATTATCCATGATGATCTTTCTAGGGCAACCAAACTTGGGCAAGATATTAGTTTCTAAAAACTAAATTATAACAAAGTCTGTAGCTTGTTTGGTTGGGATCGCTTTGATCCACTTTGTAAAGTAGTCTGTGGTCGTAAGTATCCATCTGTGTTGAGTAGATGAGGGTGGATGTATCTCACCAATAAAATATAAGCCCCACTGGTGAAAAGGAGCTTCAACTAAAATGGGTTGTAATGGTAAAGGAATAATCTTACGTTTACCTTGGAAAAGTTGCATTCATGGTAGCTCATGATTGTCTTGTACAACTCTGCAAACAATGTTGACCAATAGTAACCCACTCTCAGTACTTTGTTGGTCATGGTCTTCCAGTATAAATTACCTCCATAATATCCTTTGTGGAAATCCTTCATCACTTCTTTGGACTCATCTTCAACCAAGAAATTGAGTAACACACCTCTAGGATCCTTCCAGTAGAGTGCACTGTCTAGTATGCAATATTTTGAAGCCTTAAGTTTCAATGACCTACTCTTACTCTTTGAAATTCTTGGAGGAGGGTTCAAATGTTTCAAAACATAAATGATATCATCATATCATGTAGATGATGAAAAGAGATCTGATACCTTAATAAGACTTACACCTTCTTCCTCATCGGACAGTGCTGATATAAGATTGATGTCAAGTGCGTGTAGATTTGACTCAGCCATGAGCTTGACTAAGCCTTTCCCTTTGATTAGCTTGGCTAGATTGATTTCAAGGTCATACTCTAAGAGGGTTTCTATCCATATACCTCTCCTTCCTTCTGGATCTACTCGCATGAGTACGTCTTTAACATCCGTGTTTGGAAAATATGCCAAAATATGTGAGTGCAAAATATAAACACAGAAATCCTTGAGTGCTTTAACCAAATTCAAGACATGTTTCTCGATGATATTGTATCGGAGGGCTGCACCCCTTATTGTGTGACTGAAGAATTCTATTGGTATATTTTTCCCATATTTTTTCTACATTAGTACCGCTGCCAAAGTATGCTTAGAAGCAAAAGAAAATATAATGAAATCTAGTGAATAATCAGGACTTGTCAAAACTGGAGCAGTGGTCAAAGAAAATTTTACTGATATGAATGAATTACGAGCATCTTCAGACCATTTTACATCATTATTCTTCTTTATCATGTTAGTTAACTCTCTAAGATGCTCCGTTAAGTTGGGAATTAACCTATGTAGGAAATTCATCCTACCGTTGAACACTTTGACTTCCTTCTTATTATGAGGGAAATCAATTTGTTGTATCGCTTCAACTCTAAAAGGGTCTATCCAGATCCCATCCTTTGAGATGATGTGACCCAAAAGATTTCCTTCTTCCATTTCAAATAGGCACTTTTTAGGGTTAAGAGATATCCCAAATTTTCTACATCGCTGGAACAAAAATCTCAAATGGTGTAAATGCTCATCATCTAAATTTGAATAAACAGTGAAATCATCTAAATAAAAAACAAGGAAAAAAACCTTCTTATCATCAAATGCTATGTCCATGGCACGCTGGAAAGTGGTCCCGACATTCTTCAAATCGAACGACATCTTAGCATATCAAAATGTACCCCATGGTGTAGTGAACGTTGTCTTGTCCTGGTCATCTTCATGCACAAGGATCTGATTGTACCCTGAGTAACCATCTAGAAATGACATCCTAGTGGCTCCTAAAACTCATTGAAGTATATGGTCCATTTTGGGCAGCGGGTAATTGTCTTTCAGCGACACTTTGTTTAGATTTCTGAAGTCTATACATAGTCAAATTTCACCAGTCTTCTTACACACTGTTACCAAATTGGACATCCAATCAGAAAATATGATTGGAATAATAATACCTGCCTTATCGAGCTTGTTTACTTCCTTCTCAATGGATGAAAACAACTTTGGGTTTATTCTCCTAAGCTTCTGCCTAAAAGGCTTTTGATCTGGCTATATTGGGCTGGTGTGTTGAATGATATCTTTATCGTACACCTTTAGATCTGATTAATCCCAAGAAAACACGTTAAAAAACTCAGTAAAAAAATCAACATATTTAGTCTTTACATCAGGAGACAAAGCCTTCGAAAGCTTGATGAAATTTGGCTGATCTGTTGTTCCAATATTAACATCTTCTACGCCTTTTTCTGTGGGAACCCTAGTAGGTTTTCTTGCCATGTCATCTTGATCAAATAATTCTTCCAAAGGCATGAGACCTTTTGGAATATTATTTTCCTTGAGTTGAAGCATGTCCATCTGATCTGCCTTGATGACTTGGTCATCCTTGTCGCACACTTCGTACATAGAACAGTTCTAAAACTCACCTTCACTTTGAAGGAAATTGTTCACTTGCCTATTGTCCCAGAATACTTACCAAAATCACAAGTTATCAGGAATTGCGGGCCTGCGCTTCACATGAATCTCAATTTTTTTATTTGAAAACATTGTAGATATAATTACTTTCAACAATGGCTAATGAATCAGCCATCATATTTTGCAACCTTGGCACAACTTTAAGTGTATATTCTGAAAATATTCTCAAAATTTCAAGTGTTGCATTCCTGTATTGCCTCATCCTTAGGTGATTAGCTTGATACTCACCTTTGACTTGTTTAATTACTAGCTTTGAATCATCGTAGACTACAATTTTTATATCTCCTAATTTTTTCAAAATTTTCAGACCAGTAATGAGTGCCTCATATTCAACCTCATTGTTTGTACAATCGAATGCTAATTTGTAGGAAAGAAATCTAACATTATTAGGGACTTTATTTTGCTATTGAAATGGGTTATGGATCCATAAACCAATGTTGGCCTCGTCTTTGCCAACGGCACTATCAAATTCCATGCTCCAAAGACCATCTTCTTCCTCAAGGTGCTAAAACTCTTGACTCTGATTTGACACAATTTTCTGATATGATTCTTTATGTTGTTCTCAACTTTCATATGCCTTCTCTGATGGTTGTTCGGACATAGTAGGCAGATTCTCTTTCTCTTTTTATAACATTTCTCTAATGCAATTTGAAACCTTAGGCACATCCTATATTTCTACCAATTGACAATCTACATCATTTAATCCAGAATAATTGTACAAAATGAAGGACTCTAAGTCTCTATGTACAACGTTTATAGGATGATTATTAGGCCTTTCCTTGTTTGTGATCATGTATTTCATTTTAGTCTCACGGTATAATTTTCTCATTTGACCAAAGACAGGAATAGTTGCATAGGAAAATTCCAACTACAGTGTACCTCTCAATTTAGCCCCCCAGGATCTTGATATCATCATACCAAAATGTGGTGGAATGTCAACAACCACCACATCCATTAGAACATTTTTGGCCAGGATCTGCTCTAGGGAGACAACTAGATATTTTATTAGACCCAAACAATGGACACGACTAGATTCGAAAGAATATAAATCATGATATGGGCGGGTTATGCCAAGGCCAAGCTTCTCCATGATGGCTTTGGGTATGATTTTTTGGGAGGCCCCAGAGTCTAACATAGTTTTATGAAAAAATGAATTCATGGATTTTGAGACTGAAGTAAAATAAAGGGACCTCATTACCTTTGGATTGACCATCGATTGCAGGACCAAATATTAGCTCGGGTTGATCATCCTCTATATTAACCATGTTGGATAAAGGGTCAACTTTCAAGATTTTAACTACATGTGATTTATACTTATCAACTTTGACTAATTCAGTAAGAGGAATAGACACATTTAAATTTGAAATTTTTTACTCTAAATTAAAAGGTATAGTTTTGTCTACCTCTTTTATGGAAATATCCATTTTCTCAACATGATCTCTTGGTGTGGATTCTTTCCTTTGAATATCTCTTTCTTTGATAGGTGCACTAGTAGAAGGTTGATTGCCTTTCTTCTAATTTGGAGTTGCAATCTCTTTACCCTTAGTTTTATTGGCTTTAGAATCTTGCTTATGTGGTACTCCTTTCTTCTGAACTGTCTTCTTCAGGGGTGGATTGATTGGAACATCATGGCTCCTCAAGGAGTACTGCCTTTGCTGGGAACTAAATGCATTCAGGTATCCTCTTTGATAATCACTAGATTCTACTTCTAACACATGATAATTTGCCAATATGAAGACTTTATCACTAGGAAAGCTTGTTTTTTCCACATATTCTTCATCTTCGGTCAGAAATATGGGCTGGCCATCAGCTGTAAAAAGAAGATTTTCCTCCACTGTTGGTTCTTCCTCTTCATCACTCTGAGCATAGTTTTGTTGTAGTAGTGTCTGAATTTGTTGTTATTGTTGTGTTTTGGGAGCTCTTTGCTCTCTTTTATTTATCTAGAACCGAGGCTATTGCAGTTGGCCTCGAAAGTTCAGATTTCTAATTTGTGGCTTCATTTTTCTATCTAAAATAGACATTTTATCGACCATCCTTTCCATGGTCCTAAGCAAAGCATAAAATTTAATATCGGATGAGGTAGAAGGTTCCTCTTTAATGATCACTTTAAGTTCATTTTTTCTTTTTGACTTCTTAATCAAGAGGTTGGCCTCAACACTCACTGAATTTTAGATCATTTCTTCTAGAGTAGTGGGATTTCTCTCTCTCAATGAGTAGGCCATATCTGGTTCAAAATCATCAGGATAACACAAGAGGGCCAAACCAGGAGGTTGTTTCATTTCATTTTGGATGGAGTTATAGATTCCGAGGTATCAAAATGGAAAATAGATGTATTCTTCCTAAATGGAGGAAAATGGACAAATTATGATATCTTTCCCTAAAAAGAGCATGAGAAAGCATGTGTTTTTCCTATCAACTTGAAAGAAATAATACCATAGAGATGTATTGAGCATGAATAAAATACATTTTAACATATGAAACTGAAGAAAAAAAAATGATAAACATCATACCACATGTATCCCAAAAAATAGCTGCAACTCTTCTTTATTAACTAGCCAAAACTGAGTTCAATAGTTCCTTGATCAATAAGCTAATATTCAAATTGATTCCAACCCTTGCTAAGAGTGAAGAAAGGGACTAAATAGACATTAAAACAACATTCACGCATCCTCAGGGGTCAAATCCATGAGGTGAGGAAGAGATCCACAAAATACTGAACTGAAGGCTGAAGTGTAGGATGGTCCAAGTGACTCATTCCTAATTACATTCAAACTGATTCATTTGACTTAAGGATAACTTTTACCTAATGAATATACCCCTAGGTAACTTATCCATAGCATAATTACATTTACCATCATTAATTACATAGGTAGAAACATGAATTTCTGAAGTAAAGTCAAAATTTTAGTGAAAAATAAAAAATATCAACAAATGGACATTTGCACCCTCTATATGTCATTTGCGCCCTCCATGTTTAGGGCATATTTTGGGTACCTTCTCGGTGTCCAAATCGGGCCCAAGATGGCTCGTTTGAAAGCCCTTCAAGTATTCTTTCTGAATATGCCTCCAGTTTTCAAAATGAAGCTAATTTGACCCTAAAAATGGCATTCTCCCAAGACTTATCTATGCACAGCGCCTAGGCCAAAACAGGGACTGAAATGTGATTTTTAGGTAGTTTTTTTACCTTTTAACCTTTCAAATATGCAAATCAAGGCTATAAACATGGTTTTTTGGAATTCATTTGTCCTTAGGAATCCATTCGTGGTCTCCTTTCCCTCAAATAGTGCCTCAAACATTTGCGCAGTGCCTAGGGTGTTGCACAAATGACCTAATTTCTAATAAATGCTTGTTCAAAAATAATCAGAAAATCACAGATTTTGCAAAAAAGTTTCAAAATGCTTCAAAATTGGTAGAATGGTTGATGATGGTGTGGCTAGGATTGGAGGGAAGCCTCTCCAGGTATGTCCAATTTTTTCTTCTCTTCCATGGTCAAATATACAATCTTTGCATTGGCTCTTTTGAGCTTGGCCATTGCAATTTTCTCATTTATAGCATGGTGTTTGATCTTCCTCCTCAATAGGTCATTTTCTTTGTTAGCCTTTTCTAGAAGCTTCTCTAAGTGCTGATTGGCTCTATCAAGCCATGGCTTCCTATTTTCACTGATCACTATGGCAAGTTGCTCATTTAGGGTTAGTTGATCAGCAATCTCAGCCTCCCTTCAACTTTCTAGAGCTAGAGCTCTTTTCAACCCTCTAGTTCTAGGTCTCTTTCTTGGTGCTTGTTCCTCTTTTTCATCAATAAATCCATAATTTTCAAGTGTTTAATCTACCATATCTTTGGATTTTTCTACCTCCCTTTGAGTAGTGATATATTTAACTTCATCAATGACATTTTTAGTCTTCAATTGTTCATTCTCCTTCTCAAGGAAGTTTATGACATACTTGGCCCTGTCAAGATTAGTCTGGAGCTCTCTAATCTTGGTGTCCTTTCCTTTGATATCTACATTAGTGATTTTATCATTTTCATCCTCATCTAGGTCAACAAGCTCAAATTCATGTTATGTTTCATGGAGTTCCTCCTCATCATGAATGACTGCCTCAATCACCTTTTCTTTGCCTTTGTCCACCTTCTTTGTTGTTGTAGAAGGCATGGCCCTTTCCACTATGTGTGGATCAAATGCATATGTGTGGCCTCTTTGGTAGGTTTTTGGCAATGGCTCAACCTCAACCACATTAGCCCACTTAGGCTCATTGTCCTCATTCTTGCTAGGTGATCGAATGTCATGATGAGATGGAGATGAAGGAGGCGAAGGGGACTGATCTGATGATGATGAATTTGATATGGACTAAGATGGTAGGATGGAAGTGGATGGATGGGCTGACGAAGGGACATTTTGTGCATGTTGAGTGGATGGATCTTTAAAAATATCATTGGCTATGAAGGTACTCCATGCAATGTTTAATTGATTGAGATGATAGAGGACTATGATTTTGATAAGGGACTGATGAAAAAGACTTCTCATTTGTTGTTCATACTCCTTTTTCTGGGAAATATATGCCATCTTATCTGTGCTTTGGAAAAGATAGTAGGGCATGTTCAATATCCTTACTCTAGTGAAATGCATTAAGCGTCAAATGTGATAGGAATAAAGCCTTGAAAATCTACCTTCACATGAAAATTATTTCATGATTATCCTCTTCATTGGCGCATATTTGTCTAGGAGGTGAGAAAAAGGAAAGAACCTCTTTTTCTCATTCTTGTATCTTGGTTTTAGGAAAGGCTCAAAGTATTGTTTCTCCAAATCACCCTTCTTGAACCATTTCTCCCAAAAATTTGGGATACCAGTGGCAGCTGAAATGATAGCAGTTGATATAGTGAAGGTGAAACCAACTAAATTAAATTGGTTGTCATGGAGTATAGATATGAAAATTATGGTCAACATGGGATGATGTTGGACCCTCTGAATTTTCTCAAGGAACTCATAACAGCCAACATGTTTGAAGCATGTCATAGTCATTGGAGAAGCTAAGAGTTCCCTAGTGCTGGTAGGTTCAATTCTAAGTGATATTTCCCCTTTATGTGGCCTCTTGACCTCTATTTCCTCTCCCTCACTGTATGATTTGTTTTTTCCCTCTTCTTCCATGTTGTTTTTATCAAAACCCTAGGGAAGTGGATGGTGTGAAATACGTTTTTTAGGAATGAGGAATGGGAAAGGGAAAATGAATGAAATGGTGCTAGGGATGTATGAAATGGGGGAGGGGATAGGGAGTAGTAGTATGATGGGATTTAGGATGGGGATTTGGGGATTGGGAGCCTAGGTGAATGTAGCACCTAGGGCTTAGGGATTTGGGAAAAAGGGTTAGGGAAAGGTAATTTTGTAAAACAGGGGTTTAGGAATGGGTATTTGCAATTTTTGGAAAGGTGTAAAGGTGTAAGGGAGTGTAATTTAGGGAATTCAAGAGTGCAATGGGAATACTAGGGTTTTAAAACAATTTCAAATGCCAAATTATAACCTAAATTTCACAACACTCAACACATGAACTTGATGAAGATGGTATTTAATGGCATTAGCTCTTACTCATTTGTTGGAGGTTGATGAGTAGGTTGATGAAGCTTTGGAAATGATTTTTTTCCACATGAATGCGTTTTTGGGGTTTCTCTGGTCATATGCGCAGCGCTTGAAGCGTTTGCACCCTCACATAAGGATTTTTTCCATTGTAGAAGCATTTTCACCCTCGCAAAAGGATTTGCACCCTCTCTTAAGGATTTGCACCCTTTGTTAAGGATTTGCGCCCTCTGCTCTTTTTTTTTCCAATTTCCCCCAGAAACTCGAACTTTTACTTTCTTGGAGTGTTTTCGTAGTGTTTTTAGGAGAAAAATTAATTTGAATTGATGTCAAGAAGTCTTTAATACTTGAGTGAATTTGAATCTAGATTAAAAACCCACTTTTATAATGTTTCATTTCACCTTTTGAAAACATTGTTGATTACCCTTTTTCTTTGATTTTTTGTTCTTTGTAGGATGATGTTGCTGGAGTTTGGAACTTTTCACTTTGAATTTTATTCTCTTCAATTTGGCATGTGAAGTTTGATTTGGCATCTTGGGACAGAACTTATTACATATAGTGAGCATAAAATTACATAAAAATTTTAAAAAAAAATTACTTCTCTATTTTGAATAAAATTACATTTTGATATGAAAATCATACTTTGAAAAATGAAACCTAGTTGACCTAATGGGACCTTGGATGACCTGAATCCATGGTTGACTTTGACTAAAAAAATGACATAGTGAAATGAGCTTTTAAGATTTTTTTATGCTTCGCAAGACATGAAGGTGGGTCAGCAAATGTGAAATTTTGAGGGAGAGTGTGGTTGTATGACTAGGGCTACTATTAGCGAATCAATTCTTTGCATGACCTAATGGAATGATAAAAAATTTCTGAGTGGGACCCTTAAAATGAATATGAAAAGAGTGATTTTGATCACTGATGGCATAATGCAAATTCTGACACTAACGGAAGGTTTGAAGGAAGGTCTAACAAAGTTTATACAAGAAATTATTCCTAATGGCGAAAAGGTATTAGATGAAACTCGTGATGAGAACAAAGAAAAAGTAAATCATGATTTCATAGTCTCTAACATTGGATTGAAGACCCGCCATATTCTAAAGATCGATATGAGGAAGTTTTATGGCAAGGATTTGGTAACATGGATACTAAAAATGGAGAAATACTTTGATTTCCATAATGTGCAACACACACAAAAGGTACACATTGCAACTTTGTATTTACAACCCAATCAGTTTGTATGGTATTTATGGCTTTTTACTCGTAAACCACTTGTCACTTGGTCAAATTTTTACAGAGGAAATGATAGCACATTATGAGGATACAAAGAGAAATACATTATTAATCCAATTGATAAATTTCAAATAAAAGGGTTCAATGGCAAAGCACATTGAGGACTTCCAAAAATTGAATATAAGGGTAAATGATATTCCAGAGGAACATAAGATTGATGTCTTCATAGGGAATTTAAATGATAACATCCTAAATGAGGTTCGCATTTGGGAACATGATTCATTAAATAAGGCAGTTAGGTTGGCAATAAAAATTGAAAGAAAAATTATGGTGACAAGGAAGCCTACCACTCACAACTATAAAGATGGAAGTCTTGCTACTCCTAGCCTTCCACAACCTACAAGGTTGACACCACAAAGGTTGGAAGAAAAATTAACAAAATGGATTTGTTACAGTTGTGATAGCAAATACACTAAAGGCCATAAGTGTGTTGAGAATAAATTATTTTACATAGATTGTGAAGAGGAGGAACAAAAGGAACAAGAAACTTCAAAAGAAGAGGAGATACACCAGGAACCGACCTTAGAGAAATAAGAAATGAATCTGAACATATCTTGTAATGCATTGACATAAATTACCACTCCTTAAACTCTCAAGATAAAAGGGTGTATCAAGAAGAAAAAGGTAATAGTGTCGATTGATTCAGGTAGTACCCATAATTTTATTCATTGTAAAATAGCCAAAGAATTGAATTGCTTCCTATATCCAGCACCAGAGTGTCAAGTGATGGTTGAAAATGGAGGAACTATAAATTGATCTAGAAATTTCCATAATATCAAGCTAATCGTGGGGTAATATGTATTGAATATCCCAATGATTTCCATTCCAATGGGTGGTGTTGATGTTGTAGTAGGAATTCAATGGTTACAATCTTTGGGGACAATAGATTTTACTTTTAAATAACTTTTCTTGAATTTATTTTGGGAAAGAAAGGAAGTTGAATTAAGGGGTATCACAGGGAAACCAGGAAAGAAAGGAAATTGAATTAAGGGGTATCGCAAGGAAACCAGGAAGTGGAATGACAAAGCCTCTAAAGAAAGAACAATGAGGCACAATTTCACAATTATTCTCCCTAGAGTTTCAAACATCGAAATCATATATTTCTCCAGATCTCCAAAAATTATTGGACAATCATTCCAAGGTATTTTAGACTCCCAAATTCCTCCCACCTATTCGTGATCATGATGATGCTATTCACTTGATTCCAGGAATTTTTCCTCCAAACATCGTGCCTTACAGATATCCCTATTCCCAAAAGAAATGAAATTGAATGTATGAATGAAGAAATTATAGAGGTTGGTATAATTCAACCTAGTCAAATTTATTTCTTTGCTACAGTAGTATTTGTGTACAAGAAGGATGGATCATGGCACATGTGTCTAGATTATAGGAAGCTCGACAAGCTCACTATTAAAGATAAATTTGCCATTCCTATCATTGATGAATTATTGGATGAGTTACATGGAGAAATTTACTTCACCAAGTTGGATCCTCGTTCAGGATATAATAAAATTAGAATGAAGACTGAAGACATTCCAAAAACAACATTTAGAAATCATGAGTGTCATTATGAATATTTTTTCATGAATTTTGGCCTTACCAATGCACCTTCTACATTTCAAGGGTTGATGAATTCCATTTTAAAACCCTTCCTTAGAAAATTTAAAGAGCTTTAATGATATG
>JAXQQM020060655.1:0-48602 GCA_034641835.2 Pinus albicaulis | reverse complement strand
GTTGAGTTAGGTATGCAACACTTGTGTCAACACCACCTTGAGTTGCAAGTAAAAATGTAACCTTTAGCACACAATTAGTTTTGTAATTGTTACTTCAAAGTGATTCACTCTTCAATATTATAATCATGGATAATGAAAATAAATATTGTAAAACGTAGGACTTTTTGAATCCATAGGTACCCATTTCACTCAAATAAAGTCACCATGGAAAGAAAATGAGTTTGAACGGTTGAGAGAAGAAAATGACAACTTCTTGAATATAACTAAAAATGCCACTTGGTTGTTGAACTAAGAGAGACAATTAGTTTATAAGGTATTATAAATAATGGGAAATAAGAAAGAGGTGATTTTGGCTCAAGCGGAAATGGCATAAGCATGCGCAATCTTGGATAGAGAATTGGGAGATAAAGGAGGAGATCATTTTATAGAATAAGGATAATATTAAAAGGTACATTAAAAATTAAGGAGAAATTTTGGGGTGATAAATATTTAGAGGGAAAAAGGAAACTATAAAGAGGTGATCAACCCAAATCTCAAAAAGAAAAATTATCTCTTTTTCTTGACTAGTGTAAATAAGAAAATATTTTTTTCTAAAATAAGAACAAATTCTCATGAGATTCATACTAAAAATAGGTGTTGGCCAATTCCGAAAACACTATGGCACAAAAGAGCTAGTCACCTTTGCAACACTAATAGGGTTGATGATTAAAAACACATTCAATTAGATTTCCCAACTTATACTCACATTAGATCTAAATTTCAAAATATTTGTCACATTACCTACCTTATGGACCTTTTAAGTTGGAAAATTGATGTCGATATTGGAATTATTTTCAAACATAGAAATAAAATGCTAAGAAATTATGAGAAACCACTAATCCTCTTAAGGGGTATTAGATTGCTTCAGTCTTAGTGGATGTTAATCATCATCATAATTTTAATGAGGATAAGCCATCTTTAGCCAACCATTTTATAGAAGAAGTAAAGTCCTATGATGCATATGTTATGGATTATTTCTATGTATCTTTTGAGCATTCGAGTTGTTATGAGAATTTCCTTTACATTATAGACTATTCTCATGTTTAGAGCTTACATTCATATTTTTTTCTCTTGAAATGTTTGTCTATATCCATAGGCACACATATGTAATTATTTGTTCAATATCAAACTATTTTGTGTTTTACAATTAGTCACTCATATTCCTACTTTTATTTTCATAGTAAACTTATTTTTGGGTATAATGGTCGGATATGTCTAGTTCTAGGTTTCCCTTATTGTTTTGTTAGTTTAGCCCAAACATCCTTTTGCATTGTGTGTAGCAGATTAGAAAAGCATAAGTGATGGATTGGGCCATAATTGATAAACCCCACTTAGCACCATAGTTGAATGATATATCATAATTCGGGATTGGTTTTTAGCTCTTTTATCATGGATCTCTAGCCATAGTATAATCTTCATTTCCAGATTAATTTTTCATGTCTTCAATAAAATGTGGCTAATCACAATGGTCCTGTAATTAGAAGGGAGGATTTTATCCCCACTTTTAAAGATAGATACAATGAGTCTCTATGTCCAAGGCTTAGATATTTTTTCTTCTTTACCAAATTGAAGAACTTGTATGTGTGAGGGATTAGGATAGGCCCTCCAATTTTAAAAATATCAACTTGGTATCCTTCAACATCCATAATTTTTCTAATTCCAATTTTCGTAACCCCAAAATTAATGTCGTCCAAACAAAATACGTCATCTTCTATAAGGGAATTCAAGATGGTGCCCATGTCGTTAGAAGATTCGTACATATTTTTAAGGTAGGATTTTTTTTTCATCAAGGGAATCATGTTATTTTCCTTAGTTGTATGAATTAGTTTTTTTCTCCAAAACTTCTAAAGGGTTGATTTAGATAGGTGCAAAAACAAACATTTATATTTATATAAAATACCTTCTTCCTTTTAATAATATATTTGTACGTGTTTATCTTATAAGCTTTAAAAATTTGTGAGGAGTATCCATAATTTATTTTCTAGGAAATTTACAATCATTATCATACCAAGCGTAGGTATTTCTATTATTATGTGATAGAAAATTTGTTAATGGAAGCAAAAAGGGTTGTAATAAAATTATGATATTTTTTCAATGTCATCCTAATATAAGTTAAGAGGTGTAAATATCTATTGAAATATTTTAAGAAGAGATCAATTTACTATTGTCAAAAATTAGGTGCCTTTGATTCTCACAGTTCTCTTGCATCGTATTTTTTCACATGGAAAAGTTTAGAGTTAAGGTTAAAGGTCTATATAAAATAAGATTTATACTATGTATATCTTATTTCCCATACTACTTAGGGTGAAATCATATATGACATATAATGATTAGTATTTTAACATGAATTTTTTTTTTCAAATAAGTGACATACAAATTGAAATATTGACGAAATTGTGATGGCATCAGTTATCAATCTCTAAAAAAAATTAGATCTTTGAAAATATATGGTTTCGACATTTGTAATAAAATGTGAAAATTATATATGGACTCCAAAAATATTAGCACATGAAAAATTGAACATATCTTAAAAACGATTCGAAAATATAAAAAACACACATAGGTAGAGGTGCCACTTTTTAGGGGGGAGAGAGAACAATTTGTTAGGACTACAAGAAATCATATAGACATGGATCAAGGGAATAAAGTATGGATAGAAAGAATTGGTGCATGTAAGAAGTTGGGGGGAATTCTTAAGCCACCTAGTTGATAAAATGGTTAATTGGAAAGTTATTTTAGCAAGCTTAGATTCAACATAATATTGAACTGTAGGTTTACTAACATCAACAAGAACCTTATGACTAACACGAAATACAACATTATAATTTTATGCATAAGATAATTCAATCATTGATTATTATTTACAATACTAGCATTATAAGTTTATGCATAAGATAATGCAATAATTGATTATTATTTGCAAGACTGGGAATACGAGTATAGGAAAGGTGATAAACAAAACTAGATGTAGACTTTGAATCATCCACTATACTAACACAATTTGAGCTAGTGAAACCCACAAGTTGAGAAGCACTAAGATTGTATTGAAAAACAAAATTGATAGTAACTTAAATGTACCGCAAAATATATATATATATATATATATATATATATATTATTATTATTATTTTTATTTTTTTTCCTTTTGGTGACTCTCATGAAGATCTTGAGAGAATGAAGAGACAAGTTCAATTGCAAAAGAAATGTTAAAGTGTGTATGAAATAACAGAGACTACAAACTAGTTTCCTATACATCAAATAATTAATATGCGGTGAAGAGTAGTTAGGGGAAAATGTTATACTCAACTAAAATATAATAGGTGCATGCTTGCAATAAACAATGCCAAAATAAGAACTTTTACGAAAAATAATTAAAATACACTCCTACTTAAACCATTAAAAATTTTAAAAATAATATTACCTTAAAATACACCGTCATGTCACTAGATAAATATTTTTTCATTCATTTTTTATAAATATAAGTAATATAATTCATTTATTATAAATATAAGTAATATAATTATGTTGTTTTCTTTGATGTCTTTGAAATTCTGCTTGTGCATTAACTTCACTTTAACTCTTTCTTATTTTATTCCTTTTTACTTTTTGTCAACTTTACTTATTTTTACTATTTTTATAGTTTACTTTTATATATATTTATTTAGAAATTGAGTTTATTATTTACTACTTTATTTATTTATTATTATTATATTCTCTTCATTATTTATTATTTATATACTATTATTGTCTTTTCTTTATTATTTATTATATATTTACTATTATTATCTTTTTTTTTATTTACTATTTATTTACCATTATTATATTCTCTTTATTGTTTATTATTTATTTACTTATATTTTAATACTTTAATAATTAATTAATATTATTTTTATTATTATTAGGGGACATTAAGCTGCCTCGATGGATGACACAGATACAGTAGGATGCTTCTTCCCACTCCATGAACAATCTCGGATCCAATGCTAAAAGCATAACCTATAGTAGATCTCCTATCATCCGGATTGCCAACCCAATTTGAATCTGAGTAACCTATCATCTCAACATCAAATGAATCAGTATACTTGAGACCAAAATCAATTATCGCTTCAAGATACCTAAAAAATCCTTTCGTTGCTTTCCAATGGATTTCTAGAGGTCTCACCAAAAACTGACTTAACACATTGACAGAGTATGCTAAATCAAGTATGGTTGTAGTAAGATAATTCATGATTCTCACTAGTTGTCTATACATTGTACCGTCAACCTCCTTTGAGCCATCATCAAAGTGAAGTTTCACATTCTGTTGCATTGGAACAAAAACATCTTGAAAATTCAACAAGAAATGTGTGTCTAATTTAATTTTCCTTTAATTAAATCGGACAATAAAATGTAATCTTATCTCATAATCACTTGTAATAGTTAAATGAGTGTGATAAACTCAATTAGATCATGAATTTCGAGTTGAGGGTGGTTGGTGAGGCATGTAGAGTGATTCTATTAGTTATGGAGTTCGAGTTGCAGTTAGTGCATTAGTTTAATGCAAGAGAAATCAGTTAACTCAATTTATT
Source organism: Pinus albicaulis (assembly GCA_034641835.2). Taxonomy (NCBI): domain Eukaryota; kingdom Viridiplantae; phylum Streptophyta; class Pinopsida; order Pinales; family Pinaceae; genus Pinus; species Pinus albicaulis. The sequence goes on along the minus strand of JAXQQM020060655.1, from coordinate 43,995 downwards.
GAGTTAAAGTCAGTTGAAATAGTTGTAACTGTTTGTTGCACTAGTGATAGATCAAGTGAATTAAATCAAATTTAATTCACATGCAATGATCTGCCATGCAACTGATGATTTACTATTAATAACTGCATGCATGTTGGTTCCAGTGGAGACCAAGTTGACACAAAGGGTAAAGGGATGTTAGCTATCAGTGGTATCATTAGTAGGTTTCCCACATGAAGTAAGACAAAAATATGATTGCCCATGAGAATTGTGCATTTTTGGAAGGCTAAATTTCCTAAAGAATAGGGATTGCATTTCACATGAATTGTGCAACGAAGCCAGGCTGATTAGAGGCAGGAAATTGGCTAAGTGTTGGTCGATTTTGTCTAGATCGATGTGAGACAGTTGTGAAAGTGCAGGAGACTCCTGTGAGAAGAGTGCATTGTAATTGTTTCATGTTTATTTGGTGAATATACAATAGAAGATAGAGGGGTTTTGAGCAGCAAGCTTTCCTCAGGAAAATATATGTGTTGTGGTTTGATTTTCTTGTTTCTTTACTTGTTGTGATTGGTGATCATGTTTATTTTCCTCAATTGATTTGTAGAAGGATCCAATATCTTTCTTTAGTACATTTCTTCATCGGATTGAATCCATTGATATACATATTGTTTGTATAATTTCTACAAAACAAATTTTCACTCATCCATCTTAAAATTTTTAAGAAATTATCTGAAATACTTACCCTGAGAGACAAAATTATGACCAACATCTCTCCAAACTTCAAGACCTAAACAATAATGTAACTTAACAAGATCTTTCATCTCAAATACTTGTGACATTTTCACCTTAATTAAATCAATTAGTTTAACTAAATTTTCCGTAATAATTAAATCATCAATGTACAAAGAAATTAGTACAACATGCCCCTTTGCATCAAATTTGGTATACATATTTGGATCACTTTCACTTCTCATAAAACCCTGTTGAAGAAAGAAGGAATCTGTATTTTCATACCAAAAGTTAGGTTCTTTCTTCAACCCATAAAAAGCTTTCTTTAATCTAAAAACTAACTGTTCTTGCCCCTTTTACATAAATCCTTCAGGTTTTGTGAAATACACCTCCTACTTTAAATCACTATTCTAAAAAGAATATTGTACATCTAATTGGTGAATATTCCAATGGTACTTTGTAGCTAATGCAATTAACAATCTAATAGTATTTAGTTTAGCTACTGGTGCAAATGTTTCTGCATAATCAATGCACTTTTTTTAGTAATATTTTTCCACCAATCTAACTTTGTATTTATCTATACTTCCATCTGCTTTAAAATTGTTTTTGTACAACCATTTACATCCTATAGGATCTTTATCTTTAGGAAATTCAGTGAATTCCCAGGTTTTTTTTTTTTTAGAATCATATTCATCCTTTGTTACTTTTCTCCATTCTTCACATGTTCATTAGCTTCATTAAAACTCATGGGTTCTACAACATTTTAAACACTACTCATCTAGGCATAGTCCTTATACCTTTCATGTAGGAGAATTTTTCGAGTATATCTCCTTTTCACTTCACCATCTTCACCCCTATTCTCTATAAGTACTTCTCCACCTCGAGGTGGACCCTAACTGCTGGTGATTTGCATATCACTAGATTTTTCCTCAAGCTTTTGTTGTTGAATGTATTTTTCTTCTTCCTTATTGTCTTCAAATTCAGGAATTATATGCCACATTTCATATATATTGTCCTTTTTCCCTTCATCTTCATGTTCATAGAAAATGACATCTCTACTTGCAAACACTTTGTGAGTACAGGGAATTTTTTTTTTATAAGCTTTAAATTCTAAAAGTATCCTACAAAAATACATTTGATAACTTTAACATCAATTTTATTTATGTTCTCTTTCGGAATATGTGCAAAGGCCTTACACGTAAATACCATTAAATGATGAGCCATTGGTTTAAAACCATACAAGGCTTCGAATGGGGTCTTGAGATCAAGATACCTTGTTGGAATTATGTTCTTTAAATAAATAATAGTACTAATGGACTCTGCTGAAAAATTATCTAAGAGGTTCATACCTTTAATCATACACTCCACCAATGTTCTATTTTCACTTTATGCAACATCGTTATGTTGTGGAGTGTAGGGTACTATCAATTGCTACACTATTGCATGATCCTTGCAGTACTTGATGAATTTCCCCAACCTGTATTCTCCCCCTTGACCTGAAAAAATGAATTTTATGAAATTCTTTGTATTCTTCTCTACCATGTTTTTGAATTCCTTTATATATTAAAAAACATCACTCTTTTTCGTAAGGAAGTACACCCAAGTACACCTTGTGCAATATTCAATAAAAAACAAAAAATAATAAGCTCCTCCTAAAGGTCTCGTCTGCATTGGTCCACAAATAGCAGAATGCTCAAGTTCTAATACATCTCTTCTTCTCTTATCGTAATTAGAGGGGAATTCATCTTTGTGTAATTTTCCTAATGCACAACCTTCAAAATAAACATACTCATTCTTTAACATAGGGAGTCCTTGAACCATTCTTTGTATCTACAACAATAATAAATCATGATAATTGATATGATCATACCTCCAGTGCCAAAGACTTTGAATTGAAATAGTTGTAGAAGTTAGTGCTTAATGACTCTTGCTCGTGACATTAAGTTTTTACAATCCTCCAACTCTAACTCCTGAAGCAATCGGTTTGTAGTGATCCAACATGTATATTACTATGCAATGTGTTTTGAAGAATTTAACCTTCAAATTCTGGTGTATAATTGTGGACATAAAAATCAGATTTTTCTTGATCTTGGGCACATACATAAAATTATGAGAGCATATGACACTGCCATTTGGTAGAGTCACTGGAATATCTCCATATCCCTTGATGATCAGAGGCTCAGTATTTTAGCTCAAAAATGAAAGTGCTCAGCACTGAATGAAACTAGAATGATAGCGACCGAACCGTCACAAGGAATCCAATGCAACTCATTTCGTTGAAAACAGAGTTCGAATGAAGGAATTATCATCTGCTGATCGTCGTTCAGAACACGCAAATTTTTATTAAAAAATTGCAGAATAGGTACATGTTGATGACATGGCAGATCAGTCAGCATTCAGGGAATCTTCTTTATTTTTAGTCCAATGGGACTGTGACAAGTGTCATTTCGTGATTCGCCAGTTTGGTTTGTGAAGGAGAAAATTGCCCAATGACCTCCTAAACTTTGGGTTCATAATATTATGTGCTAGAAATTATTATTTTTATGTATTAAGGTTGAATTATATATATATATATATATATATATATATATATATATATGATTTTTTAATTTCATATATTATATTAATTTATATATATATATTATTATTATAATCCAAGTTCAAATTTTATTAAACTATTAAAAATATGCACATTAACCTATAGTTATGAATACATATATGTGGCATATAGTTCGAATTGAATGGTGGGTCTGAACCATACATTACGGTGGAGGCTCAACTATTAAAGTTGATGGCATATTACATATTGTAAACTCCACGGGGAAAAACATATAGCGGGTTAACAAAGGTTAAATATAGCATGCAAAACATATGTACAAGGGGAGGGGTTGGGGTTCGACCCCATGACCTCCCCCTCTCCAACGCGCACCTCCGCCATTGGGCCATAGGCACAAAACCTTGAAATTTGTTGCCACGAGCTTGTATTTAAATGCAATTAAAGGTGCCAATGGTGGAATGGAGGGGCCAACCCCTCACACTATGACCACACTCCATGACCATGCCGAGGGCTCCAAACTAAGCGTGATTAGCAGTAACAAACAAAAACTAATTAACAGTTAAACATGCTTATCTTAAATTTAACTCACATTTTAACTTAACAAAAGACTTGGCAGAGCCTGCCAAATATGGCGAACTTCGAGTTTTAGTGGAGCTCTTTGGCAAACTTCCAGTTTTGGAGGCAAAATTCTAGGGAAAATTGGTTTTGCCATAACTGAGGCAATTTTTGACCAAATTGGGTGCACGAAGAGTCATTACTAGTATATTTTGATGTTTTGAAGCCATTGGAACATGTTGCAGAGGCATGAGAGGTCATCTATAAAGGTTTTTTGCCTTGAATATTTTTGAAGCCGAGGGCCACTAGGAGGGAAGGTCATGCCTAGAGCATCTGATAACCAAATTGAGTACAAAAACTGTCATTTATGATATAATTTGACATTTTAAACTCATTGGAATAGTTTACAAGAGCATTGATGCATGTAAACAAAATTTTAAGCAAATTTGAGCTAATACAGAGGCCTAAGCTATGGAGCTGCACCAAGGATATGTAGCCTAGAAGGGGTTAAATCCTTCATCAAAAATATGTTTTAATGTATCATTTTGTGATGTTTTGTTGTGTTTTATATGTTATTGTTCAGCCATTTAAATTCATGCTTGATGTTTTCAAAAAAACTCATAAAATTCAGTTTCAATTACCTCTTGGACACACATAAGAAACAAAGGAACCTGTACATCAAGCATAAGATCAGTAAATAAGTTTTATATCTAAAATTGAAATTAGCACAAAAAAAATAACATTCAAATTCAAATCAAGTTGGTATCAGAGCCTGGTTGAAAGGAAAGGTTATATGCTTGATAGTTTCTTGAAGATTGTGCAAATTTAATAGTTGCAATTTTGTGATGCTTGCAAGGTTGAAGTTGTAGAGAGGAGAAGGGAATATCTTGGTTGTTAGTCCTAAGATTAGGACAAGAAGAAAGATAGCTGAGAGAGCATCATCTTCACCCAAAGTTCCACTCAAATCTACAATTGAAGCACCTCAAGTTCTATCTCTAGCAGTTGAGATTTAAGAGGTACAAATTAAACAAGAATCTGAAGTGATTGAAAAGGTACAAGCATCATAATTTGAGCTTCAATCCATAGCCATCATGTCAGGTGTTGGAGAAACTCAAGGACATTCAAAAGAGGAAGATGTCAAGAGAGACTTCAAAGACATTCATATGATGGTTAAAATCATTTTTGATGCATTTACTGCAGAAAGAGTAGGAGGAGGTTATAAGCCTCCATATGGAGAAGGATATTCAGATGGTAAGAAGGATGAAGAGTGTTTGGTAAATTTACTCGGTAAAATAACACAAGTATTTAATTATCAATCCGGGTTTGTAAAACTTGGAAGCATGTCCAAAATATATGGATTTCAACTACAGTCAATTTTAGAAGATAAATTATAGAACTTGAAAGAAATGCATATTAAAAATATTAAATTTAACTAAGCAATTTCTAATTCAATATGTAATAAGTAGGAGAAGAGGCTCCTAACTTAGGAGAAGCAGGTTGACCTTCTCTACAGTACTACTTCATGAACATAAATCAAAATAATTGATGAACAATAGCTTATGATTCATAAAATAATAAGAGAAGAGGCTCCTAATAGAGGAGGTCCATGTTGTCCTTATTTCTAGGTTTATTCATCATTAATACCATTGTATGAAAACTGGAAATTCAGAAAATAACTTAAACAAAAGAAAGGAAGATGAATTCTAGTTGCTATTCTTTGATCAGATAGAAGGATAATTTTTCTAAAACTCTTGTTTGACCCTTCATATGCAGATTATAATTTAAAATAAGATTCATCAGAAAACATAAGAAATTTCCATACATCTAAATAACTGAGTAAACATGAAGCAAAACTAGTTTATGAAATTTCAGCTAAATAAACCAAAAAGTGTACTTAGCTCGGTGTGGGGGCTTTCCACCCTTGCCTTGCACACTGAAAGAAATTCTCAGCTACTATAACTCAATCAATAATTCATCACATTGAAAAAAATAAAAAAGATAGAACTGGTTTCTCCAATTAACTCACAATATTGAGAAATCTCAAAATGAAATCATACAAATTCTCCATGTTTACGCCTTCAATGTTCTTGGCTTAAATAGAAAAATATTTAAAAAAAATTGACTAAAATGCCTCTAACAGTCATATCTATACTAATCCCATCTATCTTGGTCAAACTCATCCATACAATCACACAAAATATGGAAAATCCCACAAACTACTAATTTTGGCCTATTTCCTAGGGATTTTGTGAAAGACAGGTCATGTTTGACCAGCTTTGACTGGGCCTGTTTTAGCTCATTTTGACCAAACCAATAGGTCCACGTCCATCCTTGGTTCCCAATATTTATAAATATGTGATTAGCTCATGGCCAGGTGTCCTGCAAGTATGACTTCAATGAAGCCATTACGGGAATTTTTTGTTCTGTCTAAAAATGCACTTAAAACCCAATTTTTGTAAAAATATCTAAAAATTGAAAAACATAATATATTTACCTGAATATGCATAAATTGGTCAAATTAAGGTATGTATGGATGGTATATGGTTGTATATAATGGAAATTAGGTGTATTTAATGAGCAAAATTTGATAAAAAATGAGGGCCAACATCTCCCCCTTGCTGATTTGCAAGCATGTCCTCATGCTTGCTTTCTCCTCTTAGACCTTATGAGTTATGATGTACCCACTGTTCCTGATCGTGATGCCTCTTGATGTGCTGCTTGTAGAAGAAAATCAATTCCTTTGTACTGTTCTTCCTTGTAAATTGTAGCCATGACCTTCTGTCTCTCATACTTGTACTTCCATGTGTTTTAAGTGTTTCAGGGAAAATCACCCTAGAGGTTTGTTGGGTCTAAACCTCCACAGAGCAGGGCATGCTATTTAGAAGGACTCACACACAACCATACTTGAATGCAAAAAACTAGTTAACAACGATAGCAGAACTCACCCGTAGTCCTACATTCGATGTAGATCCTGCGGGGTCCAAACCCCCGGCAACCCTTCTTCCTCCTTCAACCTGGAAAACAAGAAAGAACGTGCACGGAAACCTAGTTGTACATCATATATTTCTCCTAAACGTTAGTGCAATCCATGTGAAATATTATATAAACCATAATAAATGCTTAAATGATAATCTTTTCACACATATAAATAAACATTAACACACGAGTTCAGGAACAAGATGGTTCTTCATTATTACAAACAGCATGTACAGAAATAAAGAGTGGAGAGATCACCTGAATCCTTCCACGATCTTCGAGCAGACCGTCGTCCGGATTCGTCCCGCCCTTGCCTCGCTAAGATTCTTCCAAGACTTGTGCACTCGAGATGGCATATAAATGGATGAACATCTCCAGGAAACAAGGGTTTCCTGTATAAATATGGGAAAGTGCAGGAGGCACGGGGAATCAGACTTGAACTGGGATTCCAATAGAGTATAATGTCTATAAAATTTCTCTCTCCCTTAGGCCATACACATGAGGGGCTTTTATACTTCCTCAAAGTAGTTTCAATCAGTTGGAAACAGTTGGCCACGTGCTGGGGTGGTTGAACTACCAGAGTAACCATCAACCCAACCCGAAAATAGGGATTTTTTTATATATTTTTTAATGATTTTAATGGCATACGCGGAAAAGTACATGTGGACTCGCGTATACACGCGGAAAAGTCTGGGCATATCCGCGTATGGGGATTTTAACACTGTTTTTTAGTGAATTTTGTTCAAGTCTGTAGGAATGGGTGCCCAAAGCCATAAAAGTAATCATGAATCATATGAAGGTGAAAAATGATGCTATAACAGATGCCCCCTAATATATGAGGTCAGAAGGGGTACATGATGGCCGAAATGTATTATGCACATAGAAAGAACTTCGCAAGGACAAGAGAGGACTTCACCAGATTTCAGCCTGCTAAAAACCAATGAAAGAAACCAGAGAGTCAACTCATGCTGAGGCGGGCATACCCATGCTCAGTCAAAAATACATCATATGGAAAGTACTGAATAGATCCAACATGTATACAAGTATAGCTGAACTGAAAGTACACAATGGATCATCTAAGCATGGCCCAGAAGTACAAGTCAGAATCAATGTCTAAGTATCACATATAATAATGCTGAAACTGGATATCTAATTATATAAGTAACTGAATCTCCAAGTACCAAATCATAAGAGGTGGAATAAACGGTACAATCACGCAACTCGGGAGCCAACATATATGATGCTGCTATACTGACACTGCAACATATAAGGGTGAATGGCATCACTGGCAGAAACTGAATGGACTATCAAAAGTGAACCGAGAAATGCTGATGCAACCCGAGGTCTTCACCGATCACTATGGCACAATTCTACACAATGGGAATAAATGAGCTGAAGTCGACCATGTGAGAAATAGTTGGATTACCGGTCAATGATGTATACCATTAACCAACGCGAGACAACCCACCGATAATGAAAATGAGTGTCAAGGTGCCCCAGTACAATCTAACAAGTGCGAATGAATGAGTTGAAGTCAAACACTTGAAAGAATCTACCAATCAGGAGGCAATGATGAATCCCCACTGTCGATAGCGAAGAGTCTGCCACTGATGATTGCAAACCCTAAGGTACTGACAAAAAGACTCTAGACCTTATTCCCAGAGCAATGAGTCGGAGTCGATGGGAAAAGATCTGCTGGAAGGAAGGCATTAAGGCATCCCACATCAGTCCAGCGCGAGTGTAACCCGCAGGCCAAGATTTGGAAGAAATCAGACGAAGGAGAGTGATGGAACCAAAACCGAAGTACGTTTCCGACGTGCACAAGATGAAGCTAGCGCACGGAAGAAACCCTCTGAACCAACCAATAATGAAAGCTGACACAGAGGCGAGAAATCCACCGATAGGGTCAAATGGAAATCAAGGTATTGCACGAATCCCAAGTGTGATAATGTATGTTGACGTCGAACACAGGGGAAACCACTCAGTCAAAGACCCATAATGATGATCAAATGCTGAGCACAAGGTCACCTATCAATGATGGAAATAGGGCCAGGGTGCAGCTCTAGGTTTGCTCTCAGAGCAATGTGTTGTAGTCGATAAGAGACAAACCCGCTAGCGAGAAGTCAATAGAGACCTTCTCAAACCAGCACGAGCAGAGGACCAAAGCATCTGATGTGATAGAACAAGATAATGACAAGACCAGGAAGGCCGACTGAATAATGATTCAAGAGACACCGCAGAATGGCCGACTCTGGTTAGACTTCCCTTGAACAAAATCATGACTCATGATGACCATGGCAGTAAAAAGTAACACTGTATAAGTCTGTTATGCAGGAGGCAGAACAAACTCTCCATGTGATTGGAAGAGATAACCAACCGGGGGAGAACTGACAAGTGAAACAAGGTAAAGGCTGAACCTAGGTCAAAACTAAAACCATCCCAAATGTAGGAAATATATATAAGTGTATATGCTTTGTTCAAGGGCGACAAACTGACACTGTACTGCCATCAAATAACGAAGTTACATCCTGTTCCCGCTCTTTTTGTTATATTTGATTTTTTTGTCTTTTTCATATAATAAGCCTGAAAAAGAATAAAAGAATGCTATGGTACAATGGATAGAACGAGTATCAAGAAACAGATGCACTAGTTCCTGGGACTGGAACGATCCTATGCTCAATGCAAGGTGGCGGAAACTGGTAAGCGATACTCAAAGGAATGTTCCATCCATGGGTAAAAGGGTGTCAAGTCGCGATAGCTAAGTGCATGCAATGGTTAACTTGTACAGATAGACAAGGTCAAAATTTGGCTTAAACATTGAGTCCAAATGAAGCCGGCTAAAGGCCAGGATAAACAAGTAGCCAATATGCAATGTAGTAATACAACTCAACAACACCAGGGAGCCTCTAGGGTAATAGCCAGAAAAATGATAGTGAGGACGAAGAAGAATGAAGCTTCAACACATAAGTCATGGCAGACTAAAGAGGACCCTTAGCTCTTATTTCATCCTTTATTCATTTTGTCTGTTCATAAATTAAAATTTAGTAATTTTCACCGTAGAATCCCTTGCTAAAAATTACGGGTTTGCGCATACGCGGGTTGGTAATGACGAAGTCGCGTATACACGTGACTGTGCACAAATAAAGTCGCGTATGCGCAGGGCCAAATGAAAAAAGTGTAGCTAATGAAGGAATTATTGAAACTTTGCAGGATGACCATATCATGGAGAGAGCGTGAACACAGTGCAATTGATCAAGAAGTCATGCAGGACCAAGCATCACTAAATATTCTTCGGAATTGCGGATTGCTCAAGTTTTTCAAAATGCCAAATATGAAGAGTAATGTCTGGTTGCTCGAAATGCTTGTGAACTATTGGGAACCGGAAGAAGACTGCTTCATCATAGATCAGATGCCCATACGCATCGAAGTGGAAGATATATATTTTATTACTGGACTCTCCCGGAGGGGGGAACCAGTAGACTTGCACGGGAAGCCCTTGGGAGGGCTAACCGTGGAAGATTACGTCCACGTTTACTGCGTAGAGGGTTCCAAGAAAGTGGGAACTCAAATTGCAATCAAAGATTTAAGAGACTTGCACATAAAAATCCTCCTTTTTACCATTGGGAGAGTAGCAAGATCAGCTTCTCTACACCAGGCATCCAGGACGCAAATGAGTATAGCAGTGGAATGCTTAACTCATGTATATGATTGGTGCACAGCTCTACTAATGAACATGAAGCAACAATTGACTTCAATCCGAAAGGCAAAGACAAAACATTTTGGATATGGTACAATTTTGATGACATTCTTCTTCGAGAAGATACCAGCATTGAGACCCAAAGTGATCTCTACCATCAGCAGCCCTAGAGATCCAAGAATTGCCCGCTGGGCAGACATGATGAAGAGATTGGGGGGAAGTGAAGTTCCCCGGACCACTTGGGATGATGAGTTCTTCCAATGGTGGAGAGAACAAATCATCGCGGTGGACGACTATCCCTATGCCGGGATGGACTTTCGTGGTGATCCAGATCTTGTCCTTCCACCAGGCGCAGCATGGGGTACAGTCGGTAAGTTTACAATTTTTTTGACTTATATAATTTTTTGGATTTTTTCAATATGTATGAAAAAATGTGAAAAACAAACATGTTTTTGATGAGATTCAAATGAATTTACAAAAATGATCATGAAACAGATATTGGACCAGTTTGACCTGAGGGATACCCATGACATAAGCGTCGCAGAGGCGAAGCGGATACAGTAGATCCAGACAGAACCCTCCAGGCTGTACAGAGGAACTTGGAGGGATTAACCCGCCAAGTACCTATGGCTGCAGTGGAAGATCTGCCTGAAGCCATCCAGAGACGGGTGGTAGGAGTACCCCGTGACTGGGTACGGTTATTCTGCCGAGCTGCCACCGCGATCGTGTTCTATAGGAACACAACTTCTGGGCAGGGACCTCAGGAGTAGATAGATATGATGTATCAGATGACTGTATATTTTTTGAGACTGAACATGATCGGGCATAAGCCCAAGTTTTTGTATGACCTATGGATCCAAATTTTTGTATAGTTTTGAACACTCTGATGATATATATACAGCGATATTTGATGTGATGTGACAAATGCATCAAAATGTATGATGTTTTTTATTAAGTTTTATTGTATGGAATGATTAATGTGCCAATCAATTGCTTGATTAGCTAATGAGTCTGCCAACCAATTGTCAGCTCGAGGAATATGAATGAAAGTTAAAAATTGAAATGATCTTTGTAACAAACGTACCCTCAAGAACAACCGGAGTAAAAATGGATCTCGAACCTGATAAGTATTGTTCAATTGCGACACCACCAGCTGAGAGTCCAAGAAAACTACCAACGAATCAACACCCAAAGATATTTCCTTCGAGAGTAGATAAACAACTGCAGTGTATTCTGCTATATTATTGGAAGCAGGACCAATGCAGACCCCTCTTGATACTAACAGCTAACCGGAAGGATAATGAAACACCCAAGCCGCGGAAGCTAAGTTCCGGGTGTGTCTACTAGCACCATCGACGAAACCAAAATGACTCATGACATCCAACACAACCTGCCAAAGCAGATCAAAAACATCACCAACTCATCAAAGATCGAAAATCAACCAGATATGTACAAAGAAAAAACTACTATATACAAAAGCAACATGCCAGGCCGAAGCCTAGGCATAATATTTCTTCAAATAGAGCCCATTTCGGGGCTCCGGCAACTCGTTCCCTTCGAAATCAACCAAGGTATACGCTCCTTTCTTAAGGACTTTTTTAACGATGAAGGGGCCATACCACATAGACTTAAACTTTCCTGCCCCCAGGGCATCTTTTTCTTGGGCATAGACCAAAACAAGGTCACCTTCTGAAAAAACCCTGGGTTTGACCGCCTTATCGTACTGAACTTTAACTCGGTTTTTATGCGCTTCATTCATCGTGGCGGCATCCCGACGCTGCTCATCGAGATGTTCCAGATGAAGAAGCCGTTCTGCCAGACTAGAAGTGTCAGGAAGAAGTTCAACAACTAATTTAAGAGAAGGAATCTCACATTCAATAGGAAATACGGATTCCACCCCGTGCACTAACTGAAACGGAGTAAAGCCAGTTGCAGTTTTCACCGACATCCTGTATGCCCAAAGTGCAGGATATAGCATAATATGCCAGTTGGATCTAGCTTTATCAATTGTCCTTTGAAGAATTGTCTTCAAGGATTTATTCACAGCTTCCACTTGCCCATTGGCTTGAGGATAATACGGAGATGAATGCTCCTGCCGGAAACCTAATTTTAGAGCCAACTTAGCCATCATGCTATTCTGAAAATGACTGCCATGATCAGTGAAAATCTCTCTAGGAATACCAAAATGAGCAATAACCTGGTTGAAAATAAAAAGAGCTGCAGTCTCACCATCATTCCCAAAAGTAGGCATAGCTTCGACCCACTTTGTAAAGTAGTCTACTGCTACGATAATGTACTTGTGACCTTTAGCTGAAGGCGGGTTACAAGTAGTATAATCAATACCCCACTTTGTAAAGGGACCGACAGTAACGACCGGAAAAAGCGGAGCTGGATGAGCGTGCATTTTTCGAGTATAAACCTGACACGGATGACACTTTTTGACCGATTCAATACAATCTTTGAAAATCGAGGGCCAAAAGTATCCAGCACGCAAAATCTTTTGGGCTGTAGCAAGCCTAGATAAATGACCCCCACAAGCTCCACTGTGAGAATCATTGAGCACAGCCTCAGCTTCTTCGAGAGTTAAGCAGCGTCTTAGGATTGAATCAACCCCTCGACGGTATAAAGCATCACCAATAATCAAATAATTCTTGGCCAAGTGACGCAGCTTACGACGCTCATCTTTCGAAAAAGTAGAGGGAAACTTCGCAGTCTAGAGATACACAATGATATCTCCGTACCAAGGATCCTGTGAAGAGATAAGAAACAAATGTTCATCCGGAAAGGATTCATCATAGATCATCTCTTCCCCACAGGGCAACTCGGAGATCAATTCCGCGAAAACCAATGATTTCTTGGACTTGGCAGACATAAACTCAAGATCAAATTCCTGCAAAATCACAATCCATCTATTTTATTTTCCCCCAATCACTCGCCTACTGAGGACAAACTAAAATGGATTGGCTGCTGCCAAAACATAAGTTTTTCGTAGAATAATGTAATGCCGGAGTCGCTGTACAGCATGAACAGCTGCCAAAGCTAACTTTTCTATCGGAGTATACCGGAGTTCAGGTCCTACCAAACCTCGACTAAGATAGTAAATAACATGCTCTGCAAGAGCATCATCCTCCTGAACCAGAACCATACCAATAGTAGATTCTGCTGCTGCCAGATACAAAAGGAAATCCCTGCTATAATCAGGTGGACTCAATAAAGGAGCAGAGGTCAATGCTTTTTTCAAAGCATTGAATGAGCGTTGAGCGAAGTCATCCCAAAGAAATGGAACTCCCTTCTTCAACAATCTCATAAATCCCTTGGTAACTTCAGCATAATTTACGATAAATCTCCAAAGAAAATTAGACTTTCCTTGTAGACTTTGAAGTTGACGAACAGAGGACGGGGGAGGCAACCGAAGTATTGCCTCAACCTTGAAGGGATCTACCCTAATCCCTTCCCTAGACATAATGAATCCCAATAACCGACCGGATGTAACCGCGAAAACGCACTTGTTCGGATTCAACCTAATCTTATAGAAACGACACCGTTCAAATATTTGACGGAGGTGAGCAGGATGATCCATCCTCTTTCGAGAATGAGCAGCTAAATCATCCAAATACGCCTCGATAATATTTTTGATGTCGTGAAAGGCATATGACATGGCCCGCTGAAAGGTAGCCCCAACATTTTTAAGACCAAAAGGCATCTTCTTGTATGCAAAAGTACCCCAGGGACAAATAAAGGCAGTCTTATGTTGATCTTCAGGACGGATAGTAATCTGATTATATCTAGAGAAACCGTCCATGAAGGAGAAAATCTCATTACCGGCACACTCGTCAATGATCTGATCGATAAATGGTGTGGGGTAATTATCTTTAGGACATGCTTTATTTAGGTCTCTGAAATCGATGCAAACTCGAATCGTTCCTTGCTTTTTATCTACCGGAACAGGGTTTGAAACCCATTCAGTCAAAGGAACAGGGAAAATGAATCCCGCCTTAAGCAGCTTCTCAACCTCAGCTTTGATAGCTACTGCATTCCTAGGATTGACCGGACGAAGTTTCTGCCTCACAGGCTTAGCGTTTTCGTAAGTCTTGATCTCATGCTGGACAATAGATGGATCTATACCAGGCATTTCCTCATAAGACCAAGTGAATACATCCCTATACTCTTTAAAGAGCTCGGTGTAAATCTGAATCTCTTCACAGGAACATTCAGCTCCGATGAAGACATTCTCAATAATATTGGGATCCCTAGAAATGTTCACCGGGATAGTAGGAGAAATCACAGCCATGTTCCCTTCAGCATAAACCTGTGTTGGTGCTAAAGGGTTTAGGACTGGGCGAACATGACCAGGAGATGGAGGACTTGGAAAACTCATTTCAACTTCGCTCAAATCAGGTAAAAAGTAAGACCGATGATGAAAATCATCCCACGGTCTATCTATACCAGTCATAGCATCCAGGATGGCCTCTTCAGATGGAAGAGTGGTATCAAGGCAATCCTGGGCAGAAGAAGAACTAAGTGCCCAAGCCGGAGCCACATCTCCATCCAACTCTTTCGGTGAGAGAGGAGCTGGGATGGATTCTGTAGAGTCAACAATAGACTGATAAGCAATCTCAGCTGCAGACATTGGAAATGCCATTTCACCCACTTGACCTTCCGCTAATGTGGTAGTAGGGGAAGGTAAGGTCCAAGGGTCCGAAAAATAATGAGTTATGAAGAAATCTCTTTGAAGAGGAGCCTTGGAGGATGAAATTGCATTAATATGAACCGTAGGAGGACGAATATCGAAAGTACCCATCAAGGAAGAATACATTCCAACCCCTAAATTCTCAACAGGCGCCTTAGTATTATCCAACTTTGGAACAGATGAGTCAGTAGACGCATTCGGGTCTATAGGAGGACAGTCCAGTTGGTCCACTGTAACGATCCTCCCTTCATGAGGGAAACAAATAATCTGAAATAATGAGGATGCAATGGCATCCATCTCATAAATCCAGTTTCTCCCCAACAGAAGGTTGTAGTCCAAGCTTGCATCAACTACCTCAACCTCTATATTCATAGTTTTTCCCCCAACACAGATAGGCAAAGCTGGGACAATACCATGCGGTCTGTGAGAATGACCATCAAACGCAGTCAGAAGAGTGGTAGATGGAACAGCTTTGGGAGATCCAATTGTCTTCCAACATGTGAGAGACATCACGCATGTGGAAGCACCCTCATCAACAACCGTCCGAAAGATGTTGCACTTCCGGTACGACGATTTAATATGAAAAGCCATGTGATGGGGGAGTCTCTTCTTAAAATTAGTCATATCAAAAGTAATCAGAAGAGAATTTTTCAGATCAATAGCCCCAATGGCAGTGAGCAAAGCACTGCACTGAGCCGGACAAGACTGGAGTACCTCTAAAGCCGACATAGCACAAGGACTCTGCGCCAGATCTTCCACAATAGAGTAGTTCTGGGCAGCCCTAGCATTTGGATTAATCGTCGACCGCTTAGTAGATGCTTTGGGCATCCGAGGCATAGACTCAACAGTAGGCTTTGTAATGTGAAGCGGCTCAGTAGCATCAGGAGTATCCTTAGCTTTCGAAGACTCTTCTCCGCCATAATCACGGGATCTCGTAGCGACATCCATGTGAGCACTCATCATGAATATGTTTGATGGAATTTCCCCTTCCTGGGTGCCCCCAGAGGAAGCCCCAGGATTTTGATTCGCGCCAACAACTAGTTGTTGCCCTTGGGGAAAAGGGTTTGTTAACACAGCCTGGGAACTAGAAGAACCCTGCTGAGCTAACAGGCGCTGCGCATCCTGAATTTTAGGGCAAAGGTGTGTGAGATGGTCTCCAGCACACAGCTTGCATGGAAACTTCACTTTATTTTTATCCTTTTGACCCTCACCAACATGCTCGTTGGTTTTATTCGCATTACCCTTCCCATTCTTGCCCTTTTTCTTATTATTTCGTCCCTTCTTCTTCCCTTCGGATTGTTGATTTCCTTTGGGATCAGAAGCTTGGACAGCATTTATGGACAAATATTGGGAAGGTGATGACTCAGTAGACACAACCTGACTAGAAGGAGCATATTGCAAAGACAACTGCTGCAATTGAGTAAGCAGGATGGCTGCACCACTATTGATCGATCCAATCAGTCCGTCACCATGAGGACTAGGCTTAGTTTTGGATAAATCTAATTTGGAGCGAGGAGCATTGGGCAGATATTTATGGAGGACCCCAGACTGAGAATATATCAATTCCAACTACTGGGCCCTAAAAATGGCCTGCTCCTAAGAAAATACCCCGGAAAGGGATACATCTTTCGAAATATCTGACTGCAGAGATTTCAGAAACCATTCCAAAAGGAATTCACCTAGAATATGAGCTTTAATAAGCCTCTTCCTTCTCCTCCATTCCTGAATATGGTCAGAAATGTGGGTTGCGTCGTCCTGTTTAAAATTAGCTAGGAGTTCAGTCCCGGCATCATAACGGACAGGCAACTGGAAATGGTTTAGAAATGTAACAACCAGTTCTCCAAATGTAGCAAAACTACCCCCAGTTAGCTCAATATACCATTTGGCGGCGTTTCCAGTTAGGGTGCGTTGAAACAATCTCAACCTAATCGAATCATCGATCAGGGAGTTCGAAGAACACCATAAATCAAAAGTGGTGATGTGGTCAGCCGGATCTTCTCCATTCTTCCCTTCAAACTTTGGAATGTCTGGAGGTAGTTTGGTCAGGACTGGAGGCCACCCCGGACTATAACGGATCAGATCATTAGTCAATTTCGACAGATCTGGCAAGTTTAACGTTGCCAGAAAAGGTAAACGAGGCGGAGCCTGAGGATTCCATCCTTGATAGGATGAATTCCCAACATTCTAAAAAGAATACCCTGGATTTGATGAGGCACCAGGTTGCCAGAAAGAACTCGTAGAAAAAGGAGAAGAACCTCCTCCCAACGCAGAGTTACCAAAGCCCAGACCAGTTCCCCCCGCTGAAGTATGGAATGAAGAGGAAAGCCCCTGATAGGGGTTCCAGGCATTAGAAAGAGGGGAAAAGGTCTGATAAGCACTCGACGAAGGGAAAGAAGCATTCCCTTGGTGACCAGCGTAAAATTGATTCCCTGCCCCCGCTGTAGTGAATACAGGGTTCCAACCTGTAAAAGTAGTCGAATTCTGACCTCCAGACCAAGGATTGAAACTCTGGGTCTCAGAAGTAAACGAAAAGGACCCTAAATAAGGATTCGAACTAGGAATGTGCCCAGTTCCAAAGGGGAACCCTTGAAAAGAAGCTGATCCACTAGCCATGGAAGACATGGGTGTAGATGCAGCTGCAGCAACGGAAAAGGAAAACGAAGGAATCCCACTAGTGGGCATTCCAAAACAAAAGGAACCATATTGAGAAGCATGTGCTTGGGTGAAACCAGAGCCAAACACAGCAGTACTAGAAGCAATCAAAGATATAGCAATAGTGCCCCCTCCTTCAACAGAAGCAGGAGTGTGAATGCCTGCAGCACTCACAACAGAAGCCGCGTTCCCAGTCGTGGCCATCGAAAGGTATGTATAATACGGAGGATCTTCCGGTCTCTCTGACTCAGGTCCGATGTATTCAACAACGAACGGATAATCAGGAGGAAGAGGAGATGGAAGTGACACTGATGGTTCAGGTACTTCCTCTATTTGAACTTCTTCTTCCTGCGGAAATAAAACTCGCGAGGTGAGCGGAATGCTCCTCTCGGAACCAACACCAGAATCAGCTACGAAACCTTCAGACCCTTGTGGAGGATCTCTCTCCACTGCGTCAGACGTCATAGGGTGGTACCCACCTGCTAAATCACTCCTACGCCTTCTTGAAGAAGGCTCTGAACTCTGGGGAGATAACCCCCGGATTCTCCTCGATCGACGAGGCGCTTGATCAGCCACTTTAACAAATTTTAATTAGACTCAAAAATTATAAATCTAGGCAAGCTAAGAGCAAAGAGCACTCACTACAAAAATAAATCCCTGAGATACAAGCAAGCAAACAACCTTCAGGTATTTCCGCTCCGAGTGATTAGGACCGGACACCAAAATAGAAGAAAGCGAAATATCTGACCTCCCGAAAGTAGTCTGGGATAATTATGGCCCAGGCCTACTAACGAAGGTAACAGAAATAGTTACGACAACCTCCTAACGACAGCCTTTGCCGGCACAAGTACCCAAGCTTCGCAAGGGCACCCCCCAGAAGTACTGTTGAAAGTGATGCGACGTCTGCCTCATGTACCATGGGTATTCCCCCCCGCAGTCACCTATGTGGAACCTAGGAGTGGCAACTATGGGCACCAATCTGTGTCAGAAGCTGGGTGGAACGGTCTTGAGGTCAGATTCAGCAAATAAGAGAGGGGGTATCTCTCTTCTCAGCCTTCACTTCCCCTTGCGCTTGACTCTCTGGAGGAGAGCTTTCTCGGTCCACTTAACGGAGTTGGATTTCGCTCAATTAATCAACTTCTATGTTTTTTTTGAGCGGCCTTGGAGAGTTAACTCTCCACTCACCTAATCCAAGGCCCTACAACCTAACTAGTTGGTGTATGACACTTAAAAAACTTGCTAGTTGCTTTTAAATTATATCGCTTATTTTAATTGGCCGTTATGTTAAGTCAAAGGGATACGAAAATGAAACTTGTGGTGTTTTGACGCAGAAAAGAAATTAATAAAAACCAAACTACATGCAAATGTAGTTATTGTCTTTCAATGAAAAGCAACTTCTACACAGGTTCTACGAGACTAAAAATTTTATTTTTCTTTTCAGATAACAAACTTCACACTCACAAAAACTATGAAAATGACTAAATGCTTAAGTGCACCTGATGCAAATCACTAAGAGCATGCAAATTCTAAGATGCAAAATCTCCTAAAGCAGAGAGAAATTTCCCAAAGATCCTTCAATTTTATCTCTTTTTGGTTGTCCAGAAAGCTAGTTCCCACAATAAGAAACTCTTAATATAAAGACACCAAAATTGCTTGAAAACAAGAAGAAGAAATCAATGACAACTCCTTTCCAAAATCAAGTCAAAATCCAAAGGCAAGAAACCTCAACAAAGCTTCAAAAGATATAATGAAACGAAAACAAAAATACAAAAACAAAAGCAAACAACAAAGCAAAATGTTTTTTGAGCTTTTGAGTTTTATAAAAGAAGAGTTCGAAAAGACCAAGAAAAACTATCAAATCCCAAGCCAAACAACACTGAATTTCAAGCAAAAACTTCAAAAACGCTCCAAATCTTATAGGGCTAACTAGTAGCAAGATTTATATGAGCACAAGAAGACAAGAAAACTCAGTCACTCAACCTAGAAGAATAGTACAACCTTGCAGCAAACAAAAACTTCAAAGAACCAAGAAAGACTCTTCAAAAATTGCAACAAGACCTAGTCGACTGAACTCAAGAAAACCAACCAAGAAATGGGCAAAAATCGAAGTGCAAAGCAAGACACAAAGGTAGGAAAGAGTAAATGAGCAGGAGCTCTCTGTTCTGATAAAGCAGAACAACCAAGAATCCCCAGAAAGAGATCTTGGTACTCGAACCAGGAATGCCAGCACAAGAAACAAGACTTTGCCAAATAAGCTAGTTTTCAATCAAACAAGAGAGAGAAAAGACCAAAGACCACTTTCTACACAATCCAGAGGACACAAAGACACTGCAGGAACAGGTCTCCACAGACAGACAGGACTAAAAAGCCAAGAAATCCAAAATTTCAAAATCTACCCAGGTATACGCTACTTGACAGTTTGGAAACAAGGGTGCATATGCGACTGTGCTAAAGGAAACCCGCGTATACGCGACTCCCTTTAACAAAAAATGCGTGTATACTCGACTGTGTGTAGAAAAACCCGCGTATATAAAGGTAAATAATGAAAAACAAAAAAGATCAAGCCTGGATAAGGAACCAGGACTTCAGTCTGACTGAGAAAGAGTTAACTGGACTGGAAATAAAAGTTAAAACTGTTGGAAACCTATCAAACAGCTGAAACCACCCAACAGGGGAATCACAAAAATGCGATCCCCAGCGGAGTCGCTAGTTTTGTTTCGGGGAAAATCACCCTAGAGGTTTGTTGGGTCAAAACCTCCACAGAGCAGGGCATGCCATTCAGAAGGACTCACACACAACCATACTTGAATGCAAAAAACTAGATAACAACGATAGCAGAACTCACCCGTAGTCCTACGTTCGATGTAGATCCCGCGGGGTCCAAACCCCCAGCAACCCTTCTTCCTCCTTCAACCTGGAAAACAAGAAAGAACGTACACGGAAACCTAGTTGTAAAGCATATACTTCTCCTAAACGTTAGTGTAATCCATGTGAAACATTATATAAACCATAATAAATGCTTAAATGATAATCTTTTCACACATATAAATAAACATTAACACACGAGTTCAGGAACAAGATGGTTCTTCATTATCACGAACAACATGTACAGTAGTAAAAGTGGAGAGATCACCTGAATCCTTCCACGATCTTCGAGCAGACCGTCGTCCGGATTCGTCCCGCCCTTGCATCGCTAAGATTCTTCCAAGACTTTTGCACTCGAGATGGCATATAAATGGATGAACATCTGCAGGAAACAAGGGTTTCCTGATATAAATCTGGGAAAGTGCAGGAGGCACGGGGAATCAGACTTGAACTGGGATTCCAACAGAGTATAATGTCTATAAAATTTCTCTCTCCCTTAGGCCATACACATGAGGGGCTTTTATACTCCCTCAAAGTAGTTTCAATTAGTTGGAAACAGTTGGCCACGTGCTGGGGTCGTTGAACTACCAGAGTAACCATCAACCCAGCCCGAAAATAGGGATTTTTTATATATTTTTTAATGATTTTAATGGCATACGCGGAAAAGTACACGTGGACTCGCGTATACACGCGGAAAAGTCTGGGAATATCCGCGTATGGGGATTTTAACACTGTTTTTTAGTGAATTTTGTTCAAGTCTGTAGCAATGGGTGCCCAAAGCCATAAAAGCAATCATGAATCATATGAAGGTGAAAAATGATGCTATAATAATAGAAGGTTAGTGAACATGCTATAAAACATTAAGTACACTAAATAAAGATATAGTATGCATATGCAAAGAGAAAACAAGACTAAACTAAAAAAAAAAAAACACAAAATCTCATATAGAATCAAACAAAACAATAATACTAATAGTGGCATCAATGTCCCCTCTTATTTTTTGCTATTAGGAATGAAAGATAGTACATTTACACACTTGCCAAGGGGCCCTTAGAACTATGGAGTTATAAGACCCGATCCAAGGACATTTTGACCTTCTAGTTGCTTGGTGCAATGTCTCTCTCTCTACTCCAAAGGATTGGAGTTGTTGGATGACCAAAAACTGAATACCCTCTCTACTTCTGCTATGGATTACACATTGTTGGATTTCTTCAAAGAAATTTTGGCTGGCATAACAATGTGCTCTCCCTTTGTTCATCTCTTGGTGGCATTTTTATAGATGAATTCAAATTCTCCTCCCCTCTCTTGGTACATTTATGGATGGTGACCCAAGAGAGGGGGTTGATTCCATTGTGTGCCACTTGATTCCACTGTGTGCTCCATCGACGTCCCAAGGAGGCTTAGGTGGTTTTCCTTGGGTGGCCTCAAGTGTGGAATAATTTTTCTAGAGTCTTCCTTGTGGTACCAGAAATTGACTTCCACCACTATCAAGTCCGTGTGGATTTTTTACGGAAAGCCGCGCAAAGGCGCGCCTATAGAAGAAAAATGCGTGCGAAGGCACATTCTGCTAGTGTATTGAGTGCACATTTTTATTTTTCCTTTGGACCTTAGAGATTCTTTGGACATTAAAGATTTTTTAGATTTTTTAGATTCTCTAATGTGCCTCAGCCCTATAAATACTTCTGCCTAACATTTAATAATGCCCTATTTGCTTGTTCGATTTTCTAGTGGTAACAATAATTATGTTTTTGTCGTCTTGCCATTTGGCCTCACTAATTCCCCAACAAAATTTATGAGTTTGATGAACAATATTTTCCATCCTTATTTAGACAAATTCATCCTGATTTTCATGATATTCTCATTTACTTGAGGAATTTGGAAGAGCACAAGGAGAATCTACGGCTAGTGCTACAGACCCTACGAGAAAGCCAACTTTGTGCTAAGTACAATAAATGTGACTTTTATATGGACTAAATCCAATATTTTGGACACATAATTTCATCTGAAAGCATATTCATGGATCCAAAGAAATTATTGAATGGCCTGTCCCCAAAAATGTTGTAGATATTTAGTCTTTTATGGGTTTGGTCGGGTATTATTTCCAATTTATATAAGGGTTTTTAAAGTTGCTTACCGTATAAATTATTTGCAAAAAAAAGGAAGAACATTGAAATGGAAAATAGAGTGACAACACATTTTTGAATAGTTGAGACACTGATTGAAAATGACCCCTGTATTAAAAATTGCAGATATAGGAAAATAGTTTATTGTCTGCACAGACGCATTCCAAGAAGGTGTTGGGGGAGTGTTGACACAATACAATAGAATAATAGCCTATGAATCTCGTAAGTTAAAATAACATGAGAAAATAATAATCAGATTATGATTTGGAATTAACTACGGTAGTTCACACCCTAAAGGTATGGCGACATTATTTTTTTGGGAAAAGGTTATTTTTAATGACTAATCATAGTAGCCTGACCATTTTATTTAAGCAACCTAACTTAAATGAATGCCAAGCTGGGTGGATTGTCTTTCTAAGCGAATTTTACTTTGACATAAAGCATCTTAAAGGAAAAGATAATTGTGTAGTTGATGGGTTAAGTAGGAAATCACAATATGTGTATGGAATATCCTATAGTCAAGTGGAGGTTGAATTTTATAAAAAAATCAATGAAGCTACTTTAAAGGATCTAGAATACAAGTTTTTATGGTAGCAAAGTAAAAAAGCAAAAAATTCTGGAAAACAATCTGAGTATGAAATAAATAGTGGAAATGTGTTGACCTTTAAAGGAAGAATATATGTTCCCAATCAACCAGCGATTATGGAGATTGCATTGGATTAGTTTCACTGAATCTCTTATGCTGCCCATCCCAGATATCAAAAACCATTTTCTACAATAAAAAATGATTATTTTTGGTCTTGTATGAGGAAGGATATTGTTGAATATTTAGCCAAATGTCTATAGTGTTAGCAAGTCAAGGATGAGCACAAAAATCCTGATGGTTTTCTTCACCCTTTACTCATACATGAATGGAAATGGGATACGATTACATTAGATTTTATAACTGGTTTACCCATATCTAAGAATAAGAATGATTCCATCATGGTAGTAGTGGATAAATTGAGCAAAGCTACTAATTTCATACTTTTCAAATCCACATACCAAACTATTCAAATTGTAGATATTTTCATTATGGGAATATTTCGGTTACACGGTATGTTGAGATTAATAAGTTATGATAGGGATGTCAAGTTTTATTCTTCATTATGGAAGGCCCACTTTACTGGATTGGGTACTCATATCCAGTTTAGCACTACATATCACCCACAAACATATGGATAGACAAAATGAGTGAATCAAGTATTGTAGGATATGTTAAGAAACAACCAATTAAATGGGAGGAGTACCTTCACTTAGTTGAATTCTCATATAATAACAACGACCATGAATCATTAAAAATGAGTCCTTTTGAGGTACGATATGGGAATATATATATAAAACCTACTAATTGGAGCAATATTGAGGACAAATTAATACAAGGATCTCATATGATAATATAAATGGAGTAGCCAGTAAAGAAGGAGCAGCAAAACCTAAAGGTTTCTCAAGATAGATACAAATCCTATGTAGAAAAGGAGAGGACTTAGAAGGAATTCCATGTGGGTGATCATGTGTATGTGTGAGTTAAACCCAAGAGGAGTACTCTAAGGTGGGGTGGCTGTGAAAAATTGACACCCATATATTGTGGACCCTTCTAGATTTTGGAAAGGGTGGGACTTCTATCGTACCAACTTGAACTAACGAGTCACATAAGAGCCCATAATGTGTTTCATGTTTTCTTATTAGATATATATATATATGATTCCAGACATATCATAAATTTGCAAGATGTATAGGTACATTGTAGGTTGATTTTTTTTTATAGATATATGGTTTGATTCAATTATAGATCTAATGTCAGTATTATGATGATGTAAAAGTCGAATTGGATGGATAGTTTCTGGTATAACCATTGCGTATTCTTGACCAAAGAGAAACAATTTTACAAATGTGAGTTATCACCCAAGTTAAAGTGCATTGGATGCACTTTATCTTGTAAGAGGCCACTTGGGAGGATGAGAGCTTTATGCAACAAGTGTACTGATTTGAATGAAGTATGTTAGTGTTTTTGTGCTAATTACTCTTTCATATTATAAAAACAATGTCTTATGTGTGTTTAAGGCTTTAAGTTCTCTTGCAAATTATTGAGTCTCATGAGTGTTTTTCATGTTAATTTTATGAACAATTTAACATAAAATAAAGGCTGAAAAAAATAAAATAAAAGTATATTAGATCACCATACAACACATCAACATAGGAACTTGATGAAGGAGTTCACCCCTCCTGGGCTACATCTCCTTGGTCCAGTTTCCATGGTTTGAGCGTCTATATTATGCTCAAATATGCAAAATTATGTGTTTACAATGCTTTTTTTCTCTTAAAACCTACACCAATGAGTCCAGAATGCCCAAAAATGGTCATCTAGTCTCTTTCTGCACCCGATTTGGTTGAAAAATCCAAAATTTATGACCATTTCCAGTTTCTCCACAATTTCTGGCCTATAGTTAACTAGAGCTAAATCCAATTAGCTGGCACTAAACTGGCAGTTCCGCTAGATTTGGAAAATTGCCAAATTACTCCACATTGAATTAATTAAGTGTAGTTAGCTCTAATTAAGTGTGGTTAGCACTTAAACCGCGTTCATGGAGTTAAACCAGATTAGCATTAATGATGAGGTTTAGCGCTTAATTAATTACCATATTAGTGTTAACTCTGCACTTAGTGTTTGGCTCCATCGGTTCTCTGCCAGGGTTCTGCGCTGTGGTCGTATCCTGGGGGCTGGCCCCCACTTTCCCCTGTTGGTTCAATCTTCAAAGGTTAAATATATGCGGGCATGTATCATAGTTAACAACTAATGCTTGGTGTCATGGTGGCGTGTGGCACTCACGGGGCAGAGGTCCTGTGTTCGACCCCTACCGACCCTTCTGATCTTCAAACCAATTTTTCTTTTATACCATTGGGGGGGCACGTGGCAGCCCAAGGCTGCACTGCGTGTCCTCTCCCCATTAGCTCACTCTCAACCATACAAAACACGCCAAATCACCCAAAAATTTCAACCACTACGATGATGCCACTTGGCAGTCCCTTACTAGTCGAAGGAAAATGAAAAATTGTGACCCAACCTAATCAGCATGCCACGTCAGAAGTACAAAATGCTGACTAGGCAACTTGCCTGTCCTTTTTTTTCAAATTTTTCATGTTTAACAAGAACACATATTTCATTAAATTTGGAAATTTTTCATCGATCTTGAATTTATAAACTTTAACTAGATTAAGTTTTTTCAAAATGTGGAATTATAAAATCACTTAGTTTACTAATTTTAATGTAGATATTCACCATTTTTGGTGAAAATTTTGTCATGGTAAAGTATATAAAACAAATTTATATAAACTTGCAAAAACAAATATTTCACATCTTAATCTTGGTTTCCTTACATTATCCCTTTTAAGATTTTTTATGGTTTGTACTAAAAGCTAAGTTTGTTAAAGTTATGTTATGAAAATAATGTTTTGTATGTTACTATGATTAACTTTATGAAAATAATGTTTTGTATGTTACTATTATCAACCCATTTAATTATAATTTGATATAGTAAATATCATGTATGTGTTAAATTACAATTTTTACTAAGACAAGGTTGGCACAATTTAAAATTCTATCGCCTTTGCAACACTAGTAATATGGTTGAAGATGAAAAACCCTCTTAGATCATCCACTTTATACTCAAATTTGGATTTAAATTTCAAAATATTTGTGGCACTACTAACCTTCTTGATCTTTTAACTAAACAAAATTATGATGATCTTGAAACACTTATTTTAATGTTTTTTTAGCATAACAATAAAATTCTTAAGAATTTAGAGTAATATCTTTATGGCTTCTTATATACCATATTATTTGGTCTTAGTGGATGATAATCATCATTATCACCATCATCATTACATACTATTGTAGGAATTTTGAACCATTTCAAATTTGACATGAGAAAATATTTTTTTACGATCAATTTAATGTTGAATGAGAGTAGTAGTATAATTTATTTATCATTTATTATTTATTATTTGTTCTTTTGTGTTAAAAACTAAATTAATTGAGACTGACTTGATGAATAATAGATTAATATGCAAGATATATATTAAGTATAAAGTTATTTAACAACAAATTATCATAGTAATGTGTCCAATATATACCAGCATAGATCCACCTTAAATACAGATTTAACATGAGCCTAGAGGGATTAAATGTTGATTTAAATGTTGAATGAGAGTAGTAGTATAATTGATTTATTATTTATTATTTGTACTTTTGTGTTAAAAACTAAGTTAAAAACTATTGTTTTTATAGACCAAGTTTAGAAGATGTTGTTTTTAAGTGCATTATTGAATTTGATTATGCATATTTGATATGGTGAGAAGTCATGTTGGTCAAACAAACCTTTGAAAACTTAAATATTTTATGGCATTGTCATGTCATTTGTATCACCACATGATTACATTGAAATAATAAATAATATAAAACTCCAAAAATAATATGAAGAGAATAGTTGATATACAACAAATATTGAAAAGTGTGTCTGAATGTATATTAATAGATCCTTCAAAAAAAAATATAGTCGAACTTACACATCCCCTCATACTAGGTTGTAGAATGAGCCTTGCCTCTCGACTCAATTACTAATCATTTTAATTATCAAAATCAATCATGAATTAGAATAGTAACAATGTAATACAATTTGATTATTTTCAAATCCAGGAGGAAAGAGAGAAAATTGACTAAACTATTTATTATAAATGTTTAGTTTTTATTCCTGGAGTGTTTAAGGATATTATATTGAAAAGAACATATTGACATTCATCTAAAACTTAGATTCCATACATTATTTCTATTATCATTAATATTTGTATTTATGTATTAAATTTGACTCGTGAATAATATATTTTGTAAAAATATTCTTACCTATAAAGTTATTTAAGAATATATGAATATTGTGTTTCTTACTATTATTAACCATTTTAAATTGGCACTGACTACTTTTCCTATGTTGAGTAAAAATTTATTATGCTAGTAAAATGTTGGCACCACTTCAAATTCTATAAGAGGAAATATTTTATAAGTCTAATTGTGTTGTTCAATGATAAAAATAATTTTTTTTATAAATTAGAGTGCAACAAAACAACAAATTTGATTTAGATCAATTATAATAAGGAATATTAAGGAAAACTCACTTCAAACATTATTACATATGTCTAACATTTTTTCATTAAGTGTTTAAATGGTTTATATTAAATATAATACTAATTAGCTACTCCATTATTGTTTTAATAGACCAAGTTTAGAAGATGTTGTTTTTAAGTGCATTATTGAATTTCATTATGCATATTTGATATGGTGACAAGTCATGTTGGTCAAACAAAGCTTTTAAAACTTAAATATTTTATGGCACATTCATGTCATTTGTATCACCACATGATTACATTGAAATACTAAATAATATAAAACTCCTCCAAAAATAATATGAAGAGAATATTTGATATACAACAAATATTGAAAAGTGTGTCTGAATGCATATTAAAAGATCCTTAAAAAAAAAAATCACATTCATGAATCATATATACCTAATATTAAGATATTTTCCCAAGTAGGTCAAGAACAGCTTCTAGACCATATTTATCTATCTTGGTCTTCTTGCAATGTTCTTTCTTTGGCATCCATGCCCAAACTATGGTATTAATTGGAATAGAGCCAAGTTCTGTGTCATCAGGATTTGGTATCCAATATTGCTCTAAAAAATTTCCATTGTATTTCCCTTAAATAGGCTTCCACCAATCAACCTTTACATGAATATTCTCACTTTAATTATCCCTAAATATATCTGAGATGGATTTTTCCATCCAAATCATCTCTCCTGCATCCTTATTTCCTGATCTAACTAGCAACATCTTTCCTTTCTGAACATCAATCTTTGGATAGAATGTTGGCTTGGGCTCGTTGCATTTGGGTCCAACATATACGAGTTCATCTATTGCATTATCAAAATCTTCATCCATAATACTTGAGATTACATGGAGTGAATTACGATCAACATCAACAACGTGCCTTGTCTTGGGCCAGAAATCCTCAAAAGATTAATCACTTCCATCTATTATTCTACGATCATTATAGATTCCATCTAATGTATCAATAAATCTTTCCCAACACACTACTTTATTTTTCCTTTCCTCTGTAACAATTGGTGAATCTTCGTTCCCAATAGTGTCTTTCCACATTTTTATGTATGGTGT
This sequence comes from Pinus albicaulis, assembly GCA_034641835.2. NCBI lineage: Eukaryota > Viridiplantae > Streptophyta > Pinopsida > Pinales > Pinaceae > Pinus > Pinus albicaulis. Next base: position 14,908 of record JAXQQM020060655.1, on the reverse strand, counting down.
TATCCCTTCCTCTAGTTCTTTGAAATATGCATCATTATTTTTGGAATCTAAGAAATATGGGTTCCCTATGGGAATTATAGGTCGACCTTCATCATCTATATTACATAACTCAACTTGTTCTAACCACTCAATATCTCTAATGGATTTTTTGTACCGTAGTACTAGAATATCATTGAGTACAAGAAATTGGAAGTATTGAACATTAAGATGTCCAACTAGTGCATTTTTTTCCTCCTTGAGGTATCCATTAAGGAAAATTTTGAAGTCATAGACCTTGTCAATAAGTGTAGGTGGAAACACTCAGTTTTATTCAATTTTGTGATATTTATCCATCATTTTGGGTAAAGAATATATATATTTACTTTTTAGGTTGGAAAAAATTCTTTCGTAGGTTCCATCTATGTCTTCATGGGTGTGCCCCATAGGCAAGAATCCAACCTCAATAGTGATGAAGACACCAAGTGCAGTTAAAAGTGATAAAAACATGAAAAGATAACGATTCTTATTATCACTTGTTGCATTGTCCAACTGTAACAACAAATGTGGAGGACGAGCTTTAAAATCAACATTTTGGCTCTTTGATCGTCCATGAGATATACAATTATCCTTGTAAACTTTACATTTTGAGTAAATAGAGGTGTTAAGTAATGCATTTGTAAGTGGTTTTCTTGAACTTCCACTCTCAAAAAGTAGATCACCATACATAACAATTTGTGGGTCTTCAAGGTCCCTTAAACACTTTGCAAGGGATGTAATAGTAAATTGCGATCCCATGTGTACAAATGGTAGGGAGAAATGACCAAAACCTCCTGTGTTATGCCCATGTGTTAGCATACTTGTCAATGACACACCTAAATTTGTTCCTACAATAGATTTTGATTTGACACGTAGCCTTGGGATTGAAGTCTTTGTTTTATCCATGTTATCATGGATAATGCTCAAATACTCCTATGGAAACCGATCTGACATAATTATATGGGAATAGTAGCAATATCTTCCACACATAACAATCTTATTATGTTTTTTCAGCCTACCTCGTGCCTTTTCTTCCATATCTTTTGTAGTCGTTGACTTCATCTGTGCTTTCAACACAATACATTCACTGCATTTACTGAAGTTGGTGTTCTTTGAAAATGCCACATCTTGAAACTTAGTATTCCATATCTTGCTCATTGTTGATTGTGATATTGATGGGTAATTGAGCTTTTGAAGAGCCTCATTGATCTCTTTTAACAGATAATTTTGTGTGTAAGCCGAAGGAAGCAATCTTAAAGTAGCAAATGTTCCATCTCATTCAACTTGATGTGTTTGGTTTGGTGAAAAATCTAAACTATCCATTACAATTTTCTGCAATATTTCTATGGCTGCCACAGTGTGTCCTCATGCTTTGCATGTGTTGGTGATACCATGAATAGCTTTGATCTGTCCATTTTGGAAATATTTTTGGTATTTTATAGAATTTGCCTCATGCCCCTTCTAGCACCTGCATTGGCCTTCCTATCCACATTTTGAAGACAATCTTTTGTACAACATACATTTGTTGGCAAAAGTCGAATTTCCTTCTCTTCATCTATATTTCTTTGACATTTTGCAGTTTTTGTTGTAGTCATAACTCGTTTATTCCTTTTATATGTCCTTGTTACGTGCATATCAATTGAGTTTATATATTCTTCATTAAAAATATTCCCATCCCATTTGTTTAAGGGTTTTGTGTCTTCTATAACATCCCATAACACCATTTCCTTGGTTAGCTCCTTGAAATTTTACTTAACCCTTAATATCACACCTTTGTTGTCCACCAACTTATTTATTGGCCATCTAACCAAAAAATGTATATAATTATCCCCAATTCTGTATATTTCACAATTTCCATCTATCTCTTCCAAAAAAACACCAAATTCCATTTCTCCTAGTGTTTCACCTTCAACAATGTCATCCTCGCGGACATTAAATAGCATTCCTTTGGAAATGCACATGCTTGTTCCCATGCATTCATGTGTAAGAGAAACCTTTTTACATATGAATTTAACCCTATATTGGGGAATATTTATGGCCTGATCATGACAATGAGGTTCCAAATCTGATTCTGGCCAAATCTCATTATATTCCAATGCACCCCCTAGTGTATGCTCAAATCCTGTTGGATGTGGTAGAGCAACATCATGCTTTAAAACCTTCTCAATTTTAGCCACTATGCATCCTTTCTTTACCATATTTCCATGCACTTTATGCCCAAGATCTATATTGAATACAGAGCCCTCACCAACCTTCACTCCATGTTGCAGAATATCTACCTTTTCTCCAATAGAAAATGTAGAAGAAATATTTGCACCTATAAACGAATGTAAATAAGGTTAGTATTTACTCAAAAAAAAGTATTATACTATCAATAATATTTGAACACATGCTTCAATATTTTGACTTACCTATGTTGTGCCTCAAAACCCTGATCTTCCATGGATGTATGTCCCCTTCATCAAAATCCTCAATCAAATGTGGTTGAGTGGCATCAATTATCAAAATTGCAACATAACATGCATTAAACTTTTATCTGACATAATAAGTTCCAGACTCTGTAGATTTGACCCTTCCTAGCCCAATGACTTTATCATTAATAAGGAGATCAACATAGTCCCCTTTTTCTATATTTTCCATTATAGGTTGTACCAATTCTGTAACAACAATTAAACCATAAATTGTAATTAAAAGGATGAACCATGTAAAGTGTGATTTTATATTTTCTCAAAAACACACAACTTTCAAAAATTAATATAGATGTAATAATTTAAAAAGTATGGTAGTCACATTGTATGTAATGAAACATTGTTCCCCACCATCTAGTTCCTACTACCAAAAAGTAATTTACATGCAAATTACACAAAAAAACATATATGAAGACCATGCAATGAGAGATGTAGATAGTGTCATAGAATGAAAAATATAAGCTCATATCAAACCACCAAGTTCCTATTTAACTTCAGAAATGACACTTGTAGTCTTAATGCATGTGTATGAATAATGATCATAAGAAATTTGTAGAATTTGAAGAACCAAAACATGGTCCATTGTAAAATCTAAGAAATTCCAAGATTGATGCTACATAAGATGTCTAAAAGCCCCATGAAAAGGATAAATTATTTTTTCACTTAGTGAGGATGTTTGATGTTTGAACTTGATAATAAAAAGCCAAACTAGAGGTTTTCTTCAGAATAAAAGTTTTGAATGACAAATATAAGCTCATATCAAACCACCAAGTTCCTATTTAAATTCAGAAATGACACTTGTAGTCTTAAAGCCTGTGCATGAATAATGATCATATTAAGAAATTTGTAGAAGTTGAAGAGCCAAAACATGGTCCATTTTAAAATCTAAGAAATTCCAAGATTGATGCTACATAAGATGTCTAAAATCCCCATGAAAAGGAGAAATTATATTCACTTAGAGAGGATGTTTGATGTTTGAACTTGATAATCAAAAGGCAAACTAGAGGTTTTCTTCCAAATAAACGTTTTGGTGTTGTAAATACTAGATAATTCTCATTTTTATTCTAAAAGAAAAGAAATTAAATTTTACAAATCTCTAGTTCCAATGTTAGCACTCCCTACCTATACACATTAAGGACATACTATTGAGGATGGAAACAAAGGGATGTTAACTTTAGGTCCTCAAAAAGTGTAGATTTGAGTTTTCCTAGATTTTTATGTTGATGAGGAAGAGCCTTATCTTATGCATCCAAACATTAGTGAAATTGTTTTTGGAAGTTCATAACTATACAACAAAATAGAGAAAAAAACAATACATGTTAAAAAATTATGCTTGATACTTTAAAGTTGCATACATTTGCATTGGAAGCAAAATTTAGTATACCTCAATAAAACATTTATTCATAAACTTCAAAATTATACAAAGATCACATTATTCTCCATGGATCAAATAATTATTATTGGATTTTTGTGTTTGTGCCAAAATGAAAGCTATACCATTATCTTTCCTTCCAACTCAAGCAAAAATGTAGTGCCAACAACAACATATATCTATATACAATTCTTTTGCACTATCATTGATCTCCATAAATTGTTCCAAATTCAATAAAAGGGCACATCAAAAGCTATAAATCTAACTATTGTGATTATTGAGGCAATGTCACGCCTAGAGCATTGGTTGCATAAGTGTAATGGTGCCTAGAATAAGGCTAGTAATCACTAGGTATCCTTCTTGCATAATCACAAATGCATTGCCAAGAATAATTTCATAGCTCTAACCTTGGTGAGGGTGAAGTCTTGATAGTTTTCCTTTTGGAACAAGAACAAAGAAATCTAGTGCATTTTATAACTCCTAACACAAATACAAGCACATTTCCAACAATAATGTTGCATTGCGAAAAAAATTCAAGGGATGCAAGATTTACTTCTATCACAAACACAAACACATTTTCAACAATAACATTGGAAGATGAAGAAAATTTAACACATCATAACCTTCCTTCTAGCATAACAACATACATATTTATAATAACAACATTACATTATGAAGGAAATATAATGTGTGCTAGATTTCCTTCTATCACAGGTAGAACCCCATTTCGAGCAACAACATTGCACCTTAAATGAAAGCTAACAATCAATATCATTCCTTCTGCTACAAACATAAGCATATTGCTAGAAGCAACGTTACAGGGTCAAATAAATCTAGCACATGCTAGATTCCCTCCTAGCACAAACAAAAGCACATTGCCAACAAAAATTTTGTAAGTCATTTGAAATCCACCACATGCTAAATCTGCTTCTAGCATAAATAGAAGCATGTTACTCACAAAAACATTGCAAAATAAAAGAAATCTTACACATTCTAGAGTTTCCTCTAGCACAAACAAAATCGCATTGCCAAAAACAACATTGCAGGGTGGAAGATATATAGCCTATGCTTCATTTACTTCTAGCACATTTCCAATAATAACATTGTAGTGAAAACGAAATCCTTGAATGCATGATAGAATTCCTTCTAGCACAAGCACAAGTACATTTCCAACAATATTGCATTGCAAAAGAAATACAATGCAAGTTATATTTCATTCTAGCACAAATAAAAGTAGGTTGCCAACAACAATATTGCATTGCAAAAAAAATCTATTGCATATTAGATTTTATTCTAGTACAAACATAAGCACGTTTCTAACACCAATATTGCATTGCAAAAAAAATTAGGTGCATGCTAGAATTCCACCCACAATACACAAACATAATGTCAACATCAATATTGTAGGGTAAATGAAATCTAAATCATGCTATATTTTCTTCTATCACAAACATAAGCATATTTCCAATCACAATATTTCAAGGTGAATTAGATCTAACATGTTATTTGTCTTTATCTCAAACACAAACATGTCACCAATAACAACATTGCAAGGTGAATGAAATCTAACACATGCTAGATTTCCTTCTCTCCCAACAAAAGCACATAACAATATTGTAGTGTGAAAGAAAAATATCGCATATTGGATTTCCTTTTAGAAAAAACAAGCATATTGTCAAAAATACCTTATGCAAGACAAAAGAAATCCAGTGTGGTAGATTTCCTTCTAGCACAAACACAAACACATAACATTGTAGGGCTTAAGAATCTAGCGCATGCTAGATTTTGTTATAGCATGAACACAAACATATTACCAACAACAATCTAGTGCAAAAGAAATCTAGCACATGCTAGATTTACTTTTAGCACAATCACAAACACATTGCCAATAACATCATTGTGGTGAAAGAAGTATGGCGCGTACTAGATTTCCTTCTAGCACAAACAATTGAATTTCCAACAACAACATTGCAATGCGAAAGAAATCTAGTGCACACTAGATTTCCTTCTAACGCATATACAAACACATTGTCAATAAACTCATAGAAGGGTGAAAGAAATCTAATGTATGCTAAATTTCTTTCTAGCACAAACACAAACACATTACAACATTTCTAGATAAACGAAATCTAGCACATGGTAGATTTACTTCTAGCGTAAACAAAAGCATATTGTCAACAACCACATTGCAGTGAAAAATAAATCTAGTGCATGCTAGATTTATGTCGAGCCAAAATTGAAGCACATTGGAAATAAAACATTGCAAGGTGAAGAAAATCTAACACATGTTAGATTTACGCATAGCACACAAAAAAATTGTAGGGTGAAAGAAATCTAGCATGTTAGATTTGCTTCCAACGTAAACAAAATCATATTGCCAACAACAACATTGCATGGAGAAAGATATATAGAACAACTTCTATTACAAACACAAACACATTTCCAATAAAAACAACACAAGGTAAAAGAAATTTAATGCATGTTAGCTTTACATGTAGCACAAATACAAGCATACTACCAACAACAACATTTCATGCCAAAAGAAACCTAATGCATGTTATATTTCCTTCTAACACAAACACAAGCACATTGCCAAGGTGAAGGAAATATAACACGTGCTAAATTTCCTTTTATAATAAACAACCAAATTGACAACAACAATATTGTAGAGAAAAATAAATCTAGCACAACTTCTAGCCCAAACACAAGCACATTTCCAATAACATTGCCAAGGTGAAGGAAATCTAACACGTGCTAGATTTTATTCTATCATAAACAACCAAATAGAAAACAACAATATTGAAAAGAAAAAAAATCTAGCATAGTTTCTAGTCCCAACACAAGCATTTTTCCAATAACAACATTGCAAGGTTAAAGAAATTTAATGAGTGTTAGCTTTACATGTAGCACAAATACAAGCATACTACCAACAACATTGCATGCCAAAAGAAATCTAGTGCGTGCTATATTTCGTTTTAAGACAAGCACAAGCACATTGCTATTAAGAACATTCCAAGGTGAAGGAACTCTAACACATGTTAGATTTCCTTCTATCATAAACAACCAGATTACGAACAATAACATTGCATTGTGAAAATTCCTTCTAGCATGTCAATAAAAATATTGCAAGGTGGAAAAAATGTAACGTGTGCTAGTGTTGGAAATATTGAGAGGGGGGTTGAATCAATATTTCTTTACAATTGTTATATTATTCCAGTTAAAATCACTAATTAAACCAAAACACAAGATGTGCAACAAGAAAATAATTTTATTAATGAATTTGAGGAATCTAAAAACCCAAGCTCCAATTTGTACAACAAAGTACTTAACTCCTTCAAGGCTTGAACCTTGAATGAGGAATCTAATATTAAACTACAAATTGAAGCTCCAACCTTGTATGACAACTCCAATCCTCTATGGATCCAACCCTCTCAGTTTGCTTCAATCCATAAATGTGACTTCAATACTGCTTCAAGCCTCCATCAAAAACTTCAAATACTTCTAAAAAATGTATCCAGGATAGGTCTGGAAAGTGCTCTCAAATATACCTCTACAAAAACTTTATGTTTGCTTCAGCAAAAATTTTATGGTTGCACCAACAAAACATTTCTTCGAGTGTTGATCTTCAACTATGCTCCAAGGATGACTACTCCAACAAAAAAAGTCTTTAAGTGTTGGTATTCAACAATACTCCAAGGGAATGGATCTTCAACAATACTCCAAGGGTGAAATGCTCCAAACACACCAAAATGGGAAAATTTTATTATAAGATATTGTTGGAGTACAATATAAAAAAAATGTGCACCTTGGCTTTCACAAGGCAAGCTACAAGCCTCAAGTGGATGTTTTATCAATGCCAAAATGTTGCTGGAATTTTCACACTAAAAATCTACACTGACCTTGTGATTTTTGCATTGTTGGTTGTGTTGATACCCTGATTACCCCCCTCCTAACTTTGAAAATTTATGAATATTACTTATGCAGAAACCCTACTATTAAATCAATATTTACTTCTCCTACTTATACAAGTTATTAATCTGAAATTTTTAGTATTAACATCGAAGTAAACACTTTAACAGCCTACACATATCTAGATCCAAACTGAATACATGCACATAAAAAAAGTGATGCACAATATTTTCTGGACAACTGTCCTCGAAAAAACACAATGCAGGAAAACCGGTCTTCTAGTTGCTGGAGGGTTTCTATTATTAAGTAGATTCTAAGTACAAAAAATCTGGGCATGTTATTGGTTAACCAGACAGAGAATTTTTTTTAGCAATACCTCTGTTTCAAGGATGAAAAACTGGATTGATTCACACCCTCAAACGGGATTTATAGAACTCATCCCTTTTCTGTCTTTAGAAACCTCAGCGCAGCTCTGAAGCCCTTTGCGTCAACTCTGCTAGCCTACGTGTGCCTCTGCATTGCTCAGGGCAGGCTTGCATAACCCCATACTAGGTTACTTTGTCCCTGTGCTGCCGTAGTTGGGCCCACGTAAGCCTTGATGGTCTCCTGCTGCCTCTGCACTACACTTTCTGGGCCTGCATAGCACCTGCATAGCACTGAGCCCTCTGTGTTGTGTAGTTTTTGCTCCATCTGCACTACTCTCACTGCTACTTCTCTGCCTCTTGTTGACTCTTGGCTTGGGATTAGATCATCCCTCTCACTAATACTACCCCTCGCTATAGCTGAAACACTTCTGGAAATTCTTAGCAAACCACGCCCTAGAATTCCAGCTTAGTCTCAGTGCTCTGCCTCCATGTGTGTTCTCCAACTGACCCCAAGCCTTTCCTTTATACTTTTCTCATTGGGAAACCATCAACTGTGATATAATCTTGAATCGTTGGCTAAGATTAAAAGAAGGCTTGATTTGTATGAATTAAGTCATTTCCATCACATGTTTAAATTAATTACCTTTATTCTTTTAATTTTCTTAATCAGGCTTAGGGTCCTTAATTAAAAATATTAATTAATTAATTATCTCTTAAACTAGATGGAATTTCTCAAATCCCCTTCTGGGTCTTGGAGGTCTCATGTACTCTAGTCCCTCCACAAAGTTTGGGATCTAGAGCACATCTGATGCCACCCCAACACTCAAAAATATCAACACTAACTACTTAGAAAACGCTGATAAATTAGACATGGAATCCTTGTCAAAAACCCAAAAAAACCCAGAAAGGGTTTGCCCTAGTTTTGATGCTCAAAAAATGGCCCCAAATTGCTTGACCCTCCTTTAAGTGCAGAAAAAATATTATGACTGATGTTGGAATGGATGTCACAAAATGGCTGGAAAATTCTTCTCAATTGCACCCCAAACCAAGCCCAAGAAACCCAGCTCTCAAAATCCCTTCACAAGCCACCCCACAATTGTGCCTCCATAATGATTGTGCAGTTTCTAGGTAGGATGACGTAGTTTCTCCACTAGAAAATTAGTTTGATGTTGCGTGTTGAATTTTACCCTTGCAAATCTTCCTCCTTTTTCCTAGAATTGACTAAAAATTACTTCGAAAATGCTACAACTCCCAACTCCATCTCTTCCTCCTCAACTCTCTGTGTGGCCTCCTGAATGTGTCTCAGTTGCCCAAAAACCATACCACGTGTGGCCCTCTATCCAACTCCTGAAACTTATGAAGAATCCTTCCTAGGTGGTACTCAGAGTCCATCGAAGAAAGGTTGAGCTTCCTCCTTGGGAAACTCTTGTGTTGAACAACACTATGTAGCTCTGCTAAACAACTAGAGTAACACTTCAATTGTCAAATTATCGAAAGGCCTAAAATGTTGCTTCCTATCTCCTATTTATAATTTATGTTCATTTCCTCTATCTCGCCCCCTCACTAAGCAATTCAAACCTCTTCGCTTGGCCATACAATTTCTCTCGCCTCAAGGAGTGCATATTGGTTGGGGAGGTGGCCCCCACATTACACCAAGGCAAACATTTCGACCCCCTTGTCCTATGTTTCCTCTCCAAAATTATCTTAGGCCCCCAAAATTAGCAAAATGGAAAATTTGTGGTACTATTGACAAAATTATTTAGGAAGCGATATTATAGTTCTCCCCTCCCAAAAGTTGCTTATCCCCAAGCAACCGTAAAACTGGGTGCTGCAAACTCTGCTTATTTTCCCACGTGGCATCCTGCTAATTTTAAGTTGACATGTTGTTAGCTTAGGTTAGTTACATCATTTTCCCATTAATCCATTAGCAATCTCATTAATCATAAGTGTAACTAATGAAAGAACATAAGTAATAAAAGCTGAAGATAAGCTAAGACAAAAGAACATACGAATATGGCTCAAGCCAAGGAAAAACCCCAAGATGGGGAAAACCCTTATCAATTCTTCTTATCATTAATGTAAAATGTTTAGCAAAGAGATAATACAATACTTCAAAGTCAGAATAATTTTCAAATGAGAAGGTTTAATACCATTGCCCTTAGACAAGAGGATGGTTCCAACAAGGTTGCAAATCTTATGTTTGGTGTAGACTCCAAGGACTTGTGTCTTCTCTGCAATTATAGTAGGACTGACTAGTGCGTAAACACATTCAGCAACTACCCCAATCATAACCTTAAATACCTTTACTAGACTGCAGATTACCTTCAACAAGACCCTTCAAATGCTGGTAGCCCAGAAGCCTTCTTATAGGCTTCAAAACCCACTACACAGCCTCATGATAAAGCAACCCTGACTGTGGCTTTCTTGCTGTAGGTTCTTAGCCTCCAGGACAGGGTTCTTAAGCCGTGTGGCCTAGCTGTAGGTGACAAAAACTAGTGCGGATGGCTTCAAGGAGAATGACACCTTCACAACAATCCCAAACTGTCATCAAAATCACCCTTAACAGGTGTGACTTCTATCTAATTGAACTCAGATATGTGATGAAGATAAAATTCCCAAGAAAAATCATAAATGTGCCCAAACCAATCTCTTCCTCCATCTTGTGGAACTCTACCCTTGAAGATGACTAAAATGAACCCAACCTTGCCTTCATCCCCTTCGTTGGAAATCACCTTGCAGCCTCTGTGTCACCCCTTTCTAAGCTTAGCGTTCAGCCCCAGCCAAGTTGTTTCTCCTCCTTGGACCCTGAGGAACAACCTCCCGATGCCACTTTCCGGATCTCAGCCTCCGAAACTGATCCACTAGCAAAATTTTGAAAACCCTTCCTCTTCCTTTGCATGAGCCTATGCAGTCACTGCGTTAGCCCTCTTCCTTCAACGCTCGCTTTGGCTAGATCTCTTTTGCCTCTCTTTGACTGATGCTCCACCAGTTGAGAAAGTATCTTACTCTCCCAATGTTATCTATGCCCCTCACTGCTCAGATCTCTAGCTTGAATTTCTCAGCAAATCATGACTCAGCTAAACAAGCTCTGATACCATGTGAAAATTCGGTTGCCTGAATCCTACTGCTGCAACTGATGATAATTATTATATTTGTTAATTACTTGAACAAATTATTTACTGTGTTCTACGGTATATACTGAAACCCATACACTATAGCATTCAAAAAATTAAACTGCGGAAAATAAATATGTGGAAACAAGATCTGAGCAAGAGTAAATCATAGACACATGACATCGTTATTTTTGGACCAATGTCCTCGGAAAAACCCAATGTGAGAAAATCGGTGCAGCAACTGAGGGTTTGTTTATTATGCAGTAATTTTATGAGTACAAATCTATGATGGTAGAAACAAACAAATCATACACAAGAAAACTGAAAATAAAATCTCGTGAGAAGATCTCACTCTGCCACGCGAACTCGACACTGACCTTAGCTCGAGATGAGCTGCTCTCTACTGCCTCTGTGCAGTGACTACGTCACTCTGCACAGTCTCTCCCTCACAACTGAAGATTCCCTCTCTCTCTGCAATAGATCTCTCTGCTGACTGGAAACGAGGCCCTTCTAGCCTCCAGAAACTCCCTTGGGTTACTGGCACTAAACCTCGACTGTTTCCTTAACAAAAAATTGAACTCGCTCTGAAGCTCTACGTAGTCCCTACATAGTCTCTGCGCGGCTAGCTCTGTGTTTCTCTATGTGGATTTTAGTGCCTCCTCTGCTTTGCACTCTCTGGATCAGGGAACTCTTCCAACCAAAAATTATCTCTACCCCTCTCTGCAAAAATATTCTCGATCTATTTTCCAAATGATCTATCAAGTCCTTATAATCTTCTCATTGAGTATTCAATGACCAAGATTAAATCGCTAATTAATAGCTAATATTAACTTGACTTGATCTCTGACGTTTCTAGAAGATTCACTCTCTATTTTAATTAATATTTATTAATTATTTTAATTTCCTAAGTTTAGACTTAGGGTCCCATTAAAAATAATTAATTATTTCCATAAAACATAATCTGAGTGGAATTTTCCAAAATCCTTTCTGGGCTCTTTGGAATACATGTGCCTAAGCCTCCTTGAAAATTTTGAGACTTAGAGCACCTCTGATGCTACCATAAATCAAAACTCCCTCTTAGCGAGGAACTCGCTCTAGCAATACATCCAGTTGAAGTACTGCTCTGATTCTGCAACATCCCCTTTGTGCTGTTGATGTCTGACATTGCTGCTTACCAACATTGCGCTATTGCATCCATTTTGTTGCTGACCATGCATGCTACTACCAACTGCTACTGCTCTGCAATAGAAAAAACATGGAAAATCTAAACTAAGTGTTCAGTAGGATGCATCTCGTACTAAAGATCTAATTACTACTAGTATCTGCATTGTCCCTTTGAAGTTGTTGCATTTTTGTTGACTCTGCACTGTACCTTCCTACATTGCTTCCAACTCTACTCTACGTTGCTCAGACTTTGGCGCTCTATAAACACTACATTGTCACTTCTGCACCAACTGAAGCTTGTCCATCTTGCTACTTCTGATTTGGTCTCTCATAGCAAGGTGATGATCTGAGAGGTGGACTCCTAAAGGATTCTGCCCAATCTAAAGTTCTTCTGAACTACAGTTCCAGATCGGCCCAACACTCCCCTGGCGATATACGGGCAATCATGGTGAATATTGTAGGGTAAAGGAAATATAGTGCGTGGTGGATTTACTTCTAGTAAAAACACAAGCATATTGCAAACAACAACAATTCAATGCAAACAAATTTAATGCATGTTATATCAATGTTGAACTTGGTTTCCATAGTAATGTTCCACATTTGAATGAACTTCCCAAAAGATTGCATTTTGTTTAAATAATGGTTCATGCATCTCCAGTAAAAAATAAAAGCTAGATTCCAAAGCTGTTTGTCAGATGTTACTTATGAATGCATAGATAATATTGGTGTAATTCATATATTCTCATTGTAATACTAAATGTTGAATCTATCCCTTCAATGGTCCATGAATTGAGTTTTAACTCGTTGAGATCTCTGTTTCTATAGAATGGAGCTCAATAGTAGCATAACACTTTCACTGTTATTATTCATTAAGTTTTGTACCTCTTGAATTGGAATTGGGTTATGTAGCTACATAGCAACTTTGAGTTTTCTTCCAAGTCTGGGTACTTGTCTATGATTTCTGGTACATATGCAAGCCTTGAAAGCATGAGAATGTGCAAGAATAAACTCTTGGGATAAATACTCATTTCATTATAAGGAATTCTCTTACGTTGATGTCACCATGTCAGCGAGGACATTTGTAGATAGCTTGATACAAAGAAACAAGCAATCAGATTCCCCTAGAATGCACTTAACTTTCCATATGCCTAAAAGCAGAGGCAATAGCTAGCTGGAATCCACTCTAGGAAAATGCCCATATTATCATCCTATGCTTAGTAGTGCTTACAAGGAAATGGGTTGGGCATGTGTTTAAAGTGTGTACAATAAAAAAAAACACCTAGAAATCTAAACAGGCTATAGGATATCAGTTTACCAAGTTAATCTAATAATGTAGCACATGTGGCCTCACCTTGAGATTGTTACCTTGGGTTTACTGGCTGTTTGACTTATCAAGTGAGGGATATTCCCTTGTATTATGTGTAATCAATGGGCCGGGATCTTGAGCACTGAGGAATGAGATGAACTTGCAGCTGGTTTTATCTCATCACTGGTGTATTCTAGCTGGGTAAGTGTCAGTTGATGACGTTGCAAATTTTCACATATTACAAAAAATAATGTCAATATATGGTGGCAGAGGGAGTAAAAATCCATTAGCACCAAAAGACACAGCTACAATAGACAACGAAGATGACCAGTTTTTCTATCTTACTGATGCAGAGACCCAGTTGTTGCCATAGAAGTTAAACAACTAAATTTAGACTCTTGATTATAATGACACTTTCATCATGATCTCTATAAGGTAGTACCTAATAATCCTTTTCCTTGTTAAGTGAGGAAGCAAGAGAGCTCAAGTCCTTAAGTACCCTAAGAATTGTAGCACTAGACATTTTATTTGAAAGAAGCATGGTGTTTTCCTTAGCAAAAACACTGGAGTTCACTCACTGCAACCTCACTCAACCGTTTTATAGCATTTGGAAATTTGGTGATGAAAATATGTCAATGGGGAGGTGCTAGTTTCACTAACTTAACCAATACATATACAGCATGAGAATATATAAGGTCAAACAAACCTTCGCATGCCAGCAAGGTTGATAACAATCTAAACTCTATTCCAGGAACATTGACGAGCATTGTTCATAAAATGCCATGTCTCACCTCAGCACAAGCACAACACCAAATCATCACCGTGGTGTATTCTTGTGTTGAAGAAGCCACAAATTCACACCAAGATGCACGCTAACAGATGCCCTTGTTGACACTGTCTTTGTGTCAAGCTATCTACAAATGTCCTTGCTGACACTGTCTTTGTGTCAAGCTATCTACAAATGTCCTTTCTGACATTATGACATCAATGTAAGATAAGCCCTTATAATGAAATGGGTATTTATCCCAAGATTTTATTCTTGCACATTATCATGCTCTCAAGGCTTGCATATGTGCCAGAAATCATAGACAATTACCCAGACTTGGAAGAAAAATCAAAGTTTTTATGTAGCTACCTAACACAATTCCAATTCAAGAGGTACAAAAATTAATGAATAATAACACTCAAAGTGTTAT